>CM038682.1:229507605-229639873 GCA_021605205.1 Aegilops longissima
ACAAATGAAAACAATTGGGCACCTCCTGAGCCAGCTCCTGCTCTAATTACTAAGCCTATTCCTAAACCAACTCCGAAGAAGAGAGGTATTCTATTTCTCAGTCCTGAAGATATGCAAGAGGCAAAGAAATCTATGAAAGAAAAAGGTATTAAAGCTGAAGATGTTAAGAATTTACCTCCTATTGAAAAATACATGGTCTTAATATACCGCCTGTCAAAGAAACACATGAGCTTGATCCTTTATTTATTGAAGAACCTCCTAATCCCGACATCCCGACACAGGTAGTAAAGGTAAATTCACTCTATAGATTTGATGAAGGAGATATCCCTCACTATAAGTCTGCTAGGCAATGCTTTGATGAGTTTAATAATTTTATTGTCAAACAAGAAAATTTCAATGCTTATTTTGGTAGACAATTAAAACAAAATTCCGATATGATTAAATACTTGGGTGATTATATGGCTAATATTAAAGGTGAAATTAAACTTGTTAGCAAACATGCTTCTATGGTTACCACTCAAGTAGAACAAGTACTTAAGGCTCAAAAAGAAGTGCTTGATGAAATGAATAGTAAGAAAAATGATTATGCTGTTAGAGTGGCTACTTGAACTGGTAGAATGACTCAGGAACCTTTGTATCCTGAAGGCCACCCTAAGAGAATTTAGCAAGATTCTCAGAGAAATAATATTGATGCACCTAGTTCTTCTAAAAAGAAGAAAAAGAAGAATGATAGAACTGTGCAAACTTCTAGTGAACCTATTGCTAAACCACATGATAATACAAATGATATATCTATGTCTGATGCCGAAACACAATCTGGTAATGAACATGAACCTAATGAAAATATTAATGATGTTGTTCATGATGATGCTCAACCTAGTAATCATAATTATGTAGAAATTGAACCTTCTATTGATCTTGATGACCCACAATCAAAGAATCAACGTTATGATAAAAGAGACTTTGTTGCTAGGAAACATGGTAAAGAAAGAGAACCATGGGTTCAGAAACCCATGCCTTTTCCTCCCAAACCACCCAAGAAAAATGATGATGAGGATTTTGAGCGCTTTGCTGAAATGATTAGACCTATCTTTTTTGCGTATGCGGTTAACTGATGTGCTCAAAACAAATCCCTATGCTAAATATATGAAGGATATCATCACTAATAAAAGAAAGATACCGGAAGCTAAAATTTCCACAATGCTTGGTAATTATACTTTTAAGGGTGGAATACCAAAGAAACTTGGAGATCCCGGTGTACCTACTATACCTTGCTCCACTAAAAGAAATTATATTAAAACTGCTTTATGTGATCTTGGGGCCGGTGTTAGTGTTATGCCTCTCTCTTTATATCATAGACTTGACTTGAATAAGTTGACACCTACTGAAATATCTTTGTGAGGATGTGCCTGTAGTGGTTGCATATGTTACTATTTTAACGGACTTTGTTATTCTTGATATTCCCGAGGATGATAGTATGTCTATTATTCTTGGAAGACCTTTTCTTAATACTGCAGGGGCTATTATTGATTGCAACAAAGGCAATGTCACTTTTCATGTTAATGGTGATGAGCATACGGTACACTTTCCGAGGAAACAACCTCAAGTTCATAGTATCAACTCCATTGGAAAAATTCCATCGATTATAATTGGAGGTTTTGAATTTCCTCTTCCTACTGTCAAAAAGAAATATGATATACTTATTATTGGGGATGTGCATATCCCCGTTGAGGTAACTTAGTGTTATTCGAAATTTCTCCTGTTTCATGATTATCGGAATGAGTTTGTTAACAAGACTTGATCAACCTTGTTAGTGGATTCTTTTTGATAAGCATGAGATGGATGAAACTAGAAGCACAACCTTCTGTACCCTCTCTATATTTTCTGTAATTTAGTAGAAATAAAGTAAAGATAGTATTTTTCTGTCTGTTTCCTGGCTTATAAGTGCAATATAAAAATATCCCGAAAATAAAAGTCCTCAGAATGCCATGCCAATTTAATATGATTTTTTCGGGAATATTTGAGGATTCTTGTGCAAAATTACATGGGAGGAGCTGCCACCTGGCCACGAGGGTGGAGGGCGCCCCCCCCCCCACCTTAGGGCGTGCCCCCTGCCTCGTGGGCCCACGGTGGCCCTCCTCCACTTATCCCAGCACCCATCTTCTTCCTCTATCTCACACAAACCCGAAAAACCAACTCAAGCACGAGTTCCAGCCACTTTTGTTGTGATTTTCGATCTCCTTGCTCAAAGCACCTCTCGTAAAAATGCTTGGGGAGATTGTTCCTTGGTATGTGACTCCTCCATTGGTCCAATTAGTTTTTGTTCTAGTGCTTTATTCTTTGCAAATTTGTGCTGCATAGGTGACCACGTTCTTGAGCTTGCATGTCAAATTTATATGGTTACAAGTAGTTCTAATGCTTGATACAGGCTCTAGGCACTTGTAGGAATAGTTGTTATCAGTTTTGTTGAAGTTGGTTCACTTTTGTTAGAAGTTACTAAAAATTTCAGATTATTTCAGAAAATAATGAGGAGAATTTTGAGGGGATCATCGAGCCGAAGCTCAAAGGATAAACAAAATGAAGAAGCTCAGAGGCCCAAATATAATTTGCCTCGTACCTCGGAAATCAGGCCGTCTTAATGGCCATCTGATAATTTCTTGAGAGAGGCCGGGATTTATGAGGATTTCTATTCACTATTTGAAAATGCTGGCCTCACCGACTTCGTCTGCGACCAACGTCCACAATATCTCTTACTCACAAATACTTTTGTGCAAAACTTCTACTTTTTCCCTAAAGAATCACCTCCTTCAGTAGAGTTTCACTTATATGACGTTGTGAAGAAAATGCCATTGTCTGAATTTTGCGCAGTCTGCAACATACCCCCTGAGGGTATTTTACAAGGAACCACCTCATAAAGAGTTGGAACCATTTATTAACCTTATCTCTGTGGGAGAAACTAGGAAGGTTTCTGATGCGAGAATCACTAGCATACATTTTCCTGTGTTACGCTATTTTGCTTTATTTGCTAGTCGATGCTTGATTGGTCGTGGGAACTGTGGGAACCTTAGTGTTCCTGATATTATTATTATGTTCCATGGTTTATACAGCAACAACACTATCAGTATGGGCGGAATTATTGCTAGGCGGTTGAGTCTGAACCGTACAAAAGGCCCCATCTTTGGAGGCATTTATGCTTCTCGCCTTGCTGCACACTTTAACATAGCTATTAGGCATTATGAGAAAGAAGAAAAATTGCTGCCTAATGCTTATCTAGACTATAAGAGCATGATAGCCCATGATTTTCTTGTTAAGGACAGGAATGGAGAGCTCAAATACAAGTTATACTTTGATAAACATTATCCTAAAACTATTACGTTGCCTGCTCCTTCTTTGTTTAATTTCGTAGGACCCTATTTTGTTACGTGGGCTGCCGTCCAAGCTTATAAAAACCCTACACCAGCCACGGAACCGGAACCACAAGATGAGCCTCCACGACAATCTGTTTATTCTTGGGATCCAGAGATCACGTCGGCCAAGGCGATCGAGTCTTCTTCATCACAAGATGATCCCAGCTATTCTTCGTCATGATCGACCCGGCTACACCTACGGGTATCTGCCAGGCTATCCCTGGCAATAGACCAACTTAGGCCAAAAGCCTAAGCTTGGGGGAGTACGTATTTCTCACCGACATTACATTTATGTTCACACACACTCATTGCTAGATGTCGGTGCTCATACTCTTTCACTGTAATATCCATGCTAGTTTATTTTCCTTTTTCCTGCTTTCTTCTTGTGTGTTTGATAAACCTTAAGAATTAGTAGTAGTTTATTTTTCTGTTGTAGTAGTATTAATTAAAAATAAAACCCAAAAATATTTCCCGTTCTTCTTTTGCTTGTTGGGAGCTTTCCCGTGTAAATAGTTTTATTTCTTTTCTTTTCTTTGGGGGTCAGTAGAAGAAGGCCATAGTTTAATTGTTGAAGTGGCTCTTATATGCATTATTGTTGAATTAACCCAGAGCCCATATTGCCATGTCTTCTCCTGTTTATTGAATGCTCGCAGATTCCAGCTTAGTCCAATGCACGTGCACTCTTATTATTATTCACATCGTTCGGTCGTGCAAGTGAAAGGCAATTATGTTGATATATGATGGACTGACTGAGATGAGAAAAGCTGGTATGAAGTCGACCTCTTTTGTTTTTGTAAATATGATGAGCCCTCATTCTTGATTCAGCTTATTATGAATAAACATGTTTGCAATGACAATTAGAGATTATAGTTGCTCGTGCCATGCTTGATTAGCTATGAGTTATAATGATTTACCTTGTGTGCCGACATGCTATTGAGATGATTATGATGTGGTATGATGGGGTGGTATCCTCCTTTGAATGATTTAAGTGACTTGACTTGGCACATGTTCACGCATGTAGTTGAAACAAATCAACATAGCCTTCATGATATTTATCTTCATGGTGGATTATATCCTACTCATGCTTGCATCCAATGTTTATTAATTTTAATGCATGTACATGGCTGTTGTCGCTCTCTAGTTGGTCGCTTCCCAGTCTTTTGCTAGCCTTCACCTGCACTAAGCGGAAATACTGCTTGTGCATCCAATCCCTTAAACCCCAAACTTATTCCAGATGAGTCCACTATACCTTCCTATATGCGGTATCTACCTGCGGTTCAGAGTAAATTTGTATGTGCCAAACTCTAAAACCTTCAAATAAACATTCTATTTTGTATGCTCGATTAGCTCATGTATCAACCAAGGTTGTCCTTATCTTCCGTGTTAGACGAGTTATTCTCAAGAGGAGTGGACTCCGCTCCTCACTCACGAGAAAATGGCTGGTCACCGGGATGCCCAGTCCCATGCTTTATGCAAACTAAATCAAAATTAATTGCAAACAAAACTCCCCCTGGGACCTGATGTATGTTGGAGACACTCGTTGTTTCGATCAAGTCATGGATTGATGTTTGTTTGTGGAGGGGAGTATAAACTTTACCATTCTGTTTGGGAACCACCTATAATGTGTTTAGCATGGAAGATATCGCCATATCTTAGTTGCTACGTTGACAATGAAAGTATACCGCTCAAAATGCAATTTATCTCTATTTCAAAACCGAGCTCTGGCACCTCTACAAATCCCTGCTTCCCTCTACGAAGGGCCTATCCATTTACTTTTATGTTGAGTCATCACCCTCTTATTAAAAAGCACTAGCTGGAGAGCACAGCTGTCATTTGCATTCGTCACTATTAATCTATGTTAGGTGTGACTATGATTGGATCTCTTTTACCATGAATTACAATGTCTAGTCAGTCCTTGATCTTTAAAGGTGCTCTGCATTTATGTTTTGCGTCCTTAGAAAGGACTAGCGAGTTACCATCTTGTTATATTATATTATGATTGTTTTGAGAAAGTGTTGTCATCCGAGATTTATTATTAGGGCTCGCTGGTTGATTATGCTATTGATATGAGTAATTATGAGACTTGAGAATTATTGCAAATGTGGTTATTTATGATCTTTGCTGAAAACTTGAATGCTGGCTTGACATAGTTACAACAACAAGAGCAAACAGAGTTTGTAAAAGTTTTTCTTTCTTTCTTTCAGTTTGTCAACTGAATTGCTTGAGGACAAGCAAGGGTTTAAGCTTGGGGGAGACGATACGTCTCCGTTGTATCTACTTTTCCAAACACTTTTGCCCTTGTTTGGACTCTATCTTGTATGATTTGATAGAACTAACCCGGACTGACGTTGTTTTCAGCAGAATTGCCATGATGTTGTTTTATGTGCAGAAAACAAATATTCTCGGAATGACTTGAAACTCCACGGAACATCTTAGAAAAAATAATAAAAAATCCTCGCCAAAGATGAAGACCAGGGGGCCCACACCCTGTCCACGAGGGTGGGGGGCGCCCCCCCTCTAGGGCGCACCCCCCGACCTCGTGGGCCCCCTGGATGCCCTCCGACGCCAATCCCAACTCTATATATCTGCTTTCGGAGAGAAAAAAATCACAGAGAAGAAATCATCGCGTTTTATGATACGGAGCCACCGCCAAGCCCTAAAACCTCTCGGGAGGGCTGATCTGGAGTCCGTTCGGGGCTCCGGAGAGGGGGATTCGTCGCCGTCGTCATCATCAACCATCCTCCATCACCAATTTCATGATGCTCACCGCCGTGCATGAGTAATTCCATCGTAGGCTTGCTGACGGTGATGGGTTGGATGAGATTTATCGTGTAATCGAGTTAGTTTTGTTAGGGTTTGATCCCTAGTATCCACTATGTTCTGAGATTGATGTTGCTATGACTTTGCTATGATTAATGCTTGTCACTAGGGCCCGAGTGCCATGATTTCAGATCTGAACCTATTATGTTTTCATGAATATATGTGAGTTCTTGATCCTATCTTGCAAGTCTATAGTCACCTACTATGTGTTATGATCCGGCAACCCCGAAGTGACAATAATCGGGACCACTCCCGGTGATGACCATAGTTTGAGGAGTTCATGTATTCACTATGTGCTAATGCTTTGTTCCGATTGTCTATTAAAAGGAGGCCTTAATATCCCTTAGTTTCCATTAGGACCCCGCTGCCACGGGAGGGTAGGACAAAAGATGTCATGCAAGTTCTTTTCCATAAGCACGTATGACTATATACGGAATACATGCCTACATTACATTGATGAATTGGAGCTAGTTCTATCTCACCCTATGTTATGACTGTTACATGATGAACCGCATGCGGCATAATTATCCATCACTGATCCGGTGCCTACGAGTTTTCCATATACTGGTTTACGCTTATTTACTTTCCCGCTGCTACTGTTATGATCACTACAAAATACCAAAAATATTACTTTTACTGTCTTTACTTTTGTTGCCATTACCACCAATATCATATTACTTTGCTACTAAACACTTTGCTGCAGATACTAAGTTTCCAGGTGTGGTTGAATTGACAACTCAGCTGCTAATACTTGAGAATATTCTTTGGCTCCCCTTGTGTCGAATCAATAAATTTGGGTTAAATACTCTACCCTCGAAAACTGTTGTGATCCCCTATACCTGTGGGTTAGCAGTGGCGTCAGCGCCGGTCTCGAGGTCTACCAGAGAAGAAGAGGGGGAATGAAACAGTAAATACGGAGCAAACAAAGCATCATAAAATATAACAAGGCAATACGCGCTGCTAGGGGTGATCTAACGCAGGGATAGGTAATACCGGCGAAGGGGTAAAACATCCATGAAAGTATCCCGGTGTTTCGCGTTTTCGGGCAGATGAACCGGAGGGGGGAAGTTTCATGTTCGCTGTCCTAGGGATGTGTGGCTGTCAAACGGACTACGTATTCAAATTCGTCTCGTCGTTCTAGCAACTTTCATGTACAAAAGATAGACAGAAGATAGAAGATAGACGAAAGTGGGTGCTCTATAGTCTGTTTGCAAGAAACTAAATGCATGCATATTGATCAGCGTTTTCTTAGGAAATTTTGTCCTCGACGCTTTGATAATTTCGTGTATATGCCATCGGCTGGGGCTTCTGGTGGTATCGTGGTTATTTGGAATTCAGCTTTCTTCACTGGCAAATTAATCCAAGCGCACTCCTATGGCATCATTGTGGAATTTACATCTGCACACACTTCTGAAGTGTGGACTTTAGTGTCAGTTTATGGTCCTTGTCAGAATCCAGCAAGAGACGACTTTGTTCAGTGGTTATATAACCTCAACATTCAAATGGATGATAATTGGCTGCTCCTTGGTGATTTTAATTTCATGCGATCCTTGGACAACCGTAACCTACCAGGGGGTGATGTTAACGATATTTTACTTTTTAATGAAATCATTGGCCATCTAGGTTTGGTTGAATTGCCAATAAAAGGTCAGCAGTTTACTTGGTCCAATATGCAAACATGTCCTCTCCTTGAACAGATTGACTGGTTTTTCACCCACAGTATCTTGGACTTCTGATCACCCTAACACTATGGTCTTGCCCCTAGCGCGGACTGCATCGGACCATGTACCTTGTGTGGTTTCTGTTGCCACTTCTATCCCGAAAGCCAAGGTCTTCCTTTTCAAAACTATTGGGTAAATCTGCCCGGTTTTGCTGAATGTGTTTCTGAAGTTTGGAACAGGCCCGTTCAGAGGTCTTCTGCTGCTGCTACAATCTCGGCCAAGTTTAAAGCTCTATGTTATGCTCTTAAGAGGTGGCATGTTAGTCTTTCAAAGATTAAAGCCCTAATTGCTGATTGCAACAAGGTGATCCTGCACTTTGATGGCTTGGAGGAACTTCGGGTGCTCACTTGGCCAGAGATGAACTTTCGTAAAATTGTTAAACTCCATCTTGAGGATATTCTTCGTTTGTAATTTATATACTGGAAGCAGCGCTGCACCATCAGATTCATCAAAGTGGGCGAGGAGAACACGAAGTTTTTCCACGCCATTTCTACTGATCGCTACCGAAGGAATACCACCGCCTCCATTAAAAATGTTGCAGGTGAGGTTGTGACTGATCACCACCAGTTAGCTTCCATGTTTTGGTCGGATTTCAAGCAACGTATGGGCCAAACCAAGGGTATTCGCATGACCTTTGATCTGGACAACCTGCTGTCTAGAGTTGAGGGACTGGAGGGGTTATCCAGGCCTTTCTCTGATGATGAAGTGGAGGAGGTCATTAAACATTTACCATCGGACCGTGCCCCTGGCCCGGATGGATTTACTGGCCTTTCCTCAGGAAATGTTGGAGTGTTCTCAAGCCAGATTATATGAAGTTAGTTACTGAGTTCTATGAAGGAAAATGCAGCCTGGAGTGTTTAAACACATCTCTCATTACCCTCATTCCTAAGAAGTTAAGCCCGGAGTTTGATGGTGACTTTCGGCCAATCTCTTTAACTAATACATGTCTAAAATTCTTGACCAAGCTCCTGGCGAATCGGTTGCAGAAAGTAATCCTCCAATGCATCCACTGTAACCAATATGGCTTCCTCAAGTGTCTCTCTATCCAGGATTGTCTTGCATGGTGTTTTGAATATATACACCAGTGCGAAGCTTCAAAGAGGCCCATTGTTTTATTGAAGATGGATTTCACAAAAGCGTTTGACACGATTGAGCATGATGTCATCCTCACAATTCTTAAACACAAGGGCTTTGATGATCGTTGGAATGGCTGGGTGAGTAACCTCCTTTCGTCTGGTTCTTCTGCGGTATTGTTAAATGGAGTCCCTGGCCAACATTTTCAGTGCAAATGTGGTGTTCGGCAAGGCGATCCTCTATCGCCTCTCCTCTTTGTCATTGCGGTGGATCTTCTGCAATATGTGGTGAATGATATGTGCGCCCGTAATATCCTCAGCTTGCCAATCCCAACGAGATCTAGTGACTATCCAATCGTCCAATATGCGGACGATACTCTGATAGTTTTGCCAGCGGTTGACAGCCAACTGATTGCTCTCAAGGATATGTTACATAACTTTGCTGCATCCACGGGTCTGCGGGTCAACTTCAGTAAATCTTCTCTCATCCCGATGAACATGTCTGAGGAAGAAGGTGCTCGTATTGCTGCTTTACTAGGATGCTATGTTGGATCAATGTCATTTACTTACCTTGGTCTGCCCATGGGTACCTCTAGGCCGACCATTTATGATCTGCTGCCTCTTGTTGATCGCATTGAGAGAAGACTATCGGCAACTTCCTGTCTCCTCAACCAAGGCAGTCGGCTTCAACTTCTGCAGTCTGCCCTCACGTCCATGCCCATTTACTTTCTCTGCTCCTTATCAATACCACAGGGTATCCTTAAGCAGATTGAAAGGATTGAACGGCAGTGTCTTTGGAGGGGGAATTCTGAAGCACCAAGACAATCTCTGGCTGCATGGGAATTGGTATGCAGACCAAAAAAGTATGGAGGGCTAGGAGTCACTCATTTGGGCGTGCAAAATCAAGCTCTTTTGCTCAAGCATATGTTCAAGTTCTTCAACAAGAAAGATGTTCCGTGGGTGAATCTCATTTGGGACTCCTACTATCATTCCTCACCTCCACAAGTTTCTCAACTCTGTGGCTCCTTTTGGTGGCGCGATGTGCTCAAGTTGTATGAAAAGTTTTGTTTGCTGGCCACACCACAAGTGCATGCTAGAGATACTTTGGTTTTTTGGCTTGATCGTTGGCAAATTGACAACAGAATGATTGCTCTTAAGGATCGATTCCCTAGACTTCATTCATTTGCCATTGATGACTCGATAACAGTCAAAGACTTTTTTTCTTATCAGACGGCTGTTGAAGGTTTTCACCTACCTTTCTCTTCGGAGGCATATCTGGAACTAACACAACTACAGACCTTGTTACAGCCCATAAGTTTGCAGTCAGAGGAGAATGATGTTTGGAAATGGCCATCCAAATCTGGAGAATATCAATCTAAACTCTATTATGAGTTCACCTTCTCCCATTTGAGCATTGACCCTATGTTCAAGTATATTTGGAAATGTTCCTGTACCCTCAAGATCAAGGTTTTTGGATGGCTTTTATTGATGGATCGCCTCAACACACGGGACATGATGCAGAGAAGACACTAGAATATCCAGGATGATACGTGTGTGCTATGCCAGTCTTCACTTCATGAAGATAGAGTCCACCTCTTTTTCTCTTGCAACTTTAGTCAAAGAGTATGGAATTATCTTGGGATCTCATGGTCAGCAGCACCCAATCAGTCTACTTACATGATGGTTGCAGCTTCTAGGAGGGATTTCAACAAGCCTTTCTTTTCTGAGGTGGTCTTTACTGCCACTTGGAACATTTGGACGCAGAGGAATGGCAAGATCTTCAGAAATGAGACTCCAAGTTTTAGAGCTTGGAGGAGGAATTTTGTGCATGATATCTCCTTACTAGCACATAGAATCAAATGTAAATATAGAGACAGTTTAATAGCTTGGATAGCCTCCCTCCCCTAACTCTCTTTGTAAGTATGATAGCTCTCCTTTGTAATTCTCTTTTCCTTTGCTCTTTTTTTGTACAGAGAACCTCTTGTTTTCGTTTTGAATAAAGGGCTGTGAGGCTGTTGCCTTGCAGTATATAGTCAAAAAAAACTTTCATGTACAAAGTATTTTCATCTGAGTTATTTTATATTAATTTTTAAAGTTTTAATTCATTTTATAAATTATTTTAATTCGTAAACATATATTGCGTCAGCATGACGTCAGCGGTCAACTCTAACCATTGACTGGTCAATCTCACAGGTGGGCCCCCTTTGTCATTGAGACAGTTTAACTAAATATAACTAGTTAGTTTTAATTAAGTGATTAGGCTAATTTAATAGACTTAATTAAGTTAATTAATATTTAACTAATTAACTATTTATTTATTTTCTAAATCCTTCTTTTCATAAAACAGGGGCATGAGCCCCTGCGGTCAGTGTCACAGGGGAGGAATGGGGCGGTTAGCGGGCTCCCGGGCAACGGAGCCCCGAGGCGAACCCAGCAGCTGCTAGCAGCATGCAAGGGGCATCTTGGCGCATGGCGCATGGCGGCGGAGTGGCGAGGGAGGCGGGGTTGCGGCAGCAGCAGCGCGGCGGAGGCGGAGCATGCAAAGCGAGGCGAGGCCGGTCGGCGGGGAGCGGCCGGCGTGTGGGGTGTGCACGGGAGCAGGCAGGCGCGAGGCAAGGGCGGGGGATGATACGTCTCCGTCGTATCTACTTTTCCAAACACTTTTGCCCTTGTTTTGGACTCTAACTTGTATGATTTGAATGGAACTAACCCGGACTGACGTTGTTTTCAGCAGAATTGCCATGATGTTGTTTTATGTGCAGAAAACAAAAGTTCTCAGAATGACCTGAAACTCCACGGAACATCTTATAAAAAATAATAAAAAATCCTCGCCAAAGATGATGACCAGGGGGCCCACACCCTGTCCACGAGGGTGGGGGCGCCCCCCCCCTTGGGTGTGCCCCCTACCTCGTGGGCCCCCTGGAGACCTTCTCACGCCAACTACAACTCTATATATTTGCTTTCGGGGAGAAAAAATAGAGGAGAAGAAATCATCATGTTTTACGATATGGAGCCGCTGCCAAGACCTAAAACCTCTCGGGAGGGCTGATCTGGAGTCCGTTCGGGGCTCCGGAGAGGTGGATTCGTCACCGTCGTCATCATCAACCATCCTCCATCACCAATTTCATGATGCTCATCGCCGTGCGTGAGTAATTCCATCGTAGGCTTGTTGGACGGTGATGGGTTGGATGCGATCTATCATGTAATCGAGTTAGTTTTGTTTGGGTTTGATCCCTAATATCCACTATGTTCTGAGATTGATGTTGCTACGACTTTGCTATGCTTAATGCTTGTCACTAGGGCCCGAGTGCCATGATTTCGGATCTGAACCTATTACGTTTCCATGAATATATGTGTGTTCTTGATCCTATCTTGCAAGTCTATAGTCTCCTACTATGTGTTATGATCCGGCAACCCCGAAGTGACAATAATCGGGACCACTCCCGGTGATGACCATAGTTTGAGGAGTTCATGTATTCACTATGTGCTAATGCCTTTTTCCGGTTCTCTATTAAAAGGAGGCCTTAATATCCCTTAGTTTCCATTAGGACCCCGCTGCCACGGGAGGGTAGGACAAAAGATGCCATGCAAGTTCTTTTCCATAAGCACGTATGACTATATTCGGAATACATGCCTACATTACATTGATGAATTGGAGCTAGTTCTGTGTCACCTTATGTTATGACTATTACATGATGAACTGCATCCGGCATTATTATCCATCACCAATCCGATGCCTACGAGCTTTCCATATACTGGTTTACGCTTATTTACTTTCCTGCCGCTATTGTTACAATCACTACAAAATACCAAAAATATTTCTTTTGCTTTCATTACTCTTTTGTTGCCGTTACCACTACTATCATATTACTGTGCTACTAAGTACCTTGCTGCAGATACTAAGTTATCTAGGTGTGGCTGAATTGACAACTCAGTTGCTAATACTTGAGAATATTCTTTGGCTCCCCTTGTGTCGAATCAATAAATTTGGGTTGAATACTCTACCCTTGAAAGCTCTTGCGATCCCCTACACTTCTGGGTTATCAAGACTAATTTCTGGCGCCGTTGCCGGGGAGCATAGCTCTATTCTTTGAGTCACTTGGGATTTATATCTACTGGACACTATGAAGGACTTGAAAGACTCTAAAACAAAAATTTATCCCTCAACTACGAGGGGAGGTAAGGAACTGCCATCTAGCTCTGCACTTGATTCACCTTCTGCTATGAGTAAGCTCGCGACACCTAAACCTGCTTCTGCTATTCGTTCTGATATGTCGCGTGTTATTGATGATGCCACTTCTGCTATGCATGATACTACTGTGCCACTTAGTGAATTTCTTGATGAACAAATTGCTAGGGCTAGAGAGAAAGAAATTATTGAATCTGGTAATATTGATGAAAGTGATGATGAGGATAGGCCTGTTATTCCTGAAGGTTATATTTTTGATAAAGAGGCTTCTTCTGCTATTTTGGCTTGCAACGATAATGATGAGCTTAGAAGGTTAATAGCTAAATGGAAGAAAGAATCTCTTAGAGATAGAATGAGGCCTGACCCTGCTTTTGCTACTTCACCTATTTGTGTTGCCGATAAGGATTATGAATTCTCTGTTGATCCTGATATAATTACTTTGGTTGAATCTGATCCTTTTCATGGCTATGAATCTGAAACTGTTGTGGCACATCTTACTAAATTAAATGATATAGCCACCCTATTCACTAGTGATTAGAGATCTCTCTACTTTTATATACTTAAAACATTTATGTTCTCATTAAAGGGTGATGCTAAGATATGGTTTAATTCTCTTGATCCTGGTAGTGTGCGTAGTCTTATTACTTCTCTGCTAAATATTTCCCTGCTCATATGAAACAAGCTGCTTTAAAGGAAATATACAACTTTGTGCAAATTAAAGAAGAGAGTCTCCCACAAGCTTGGGGAGGCTTCTCAAGTTACTTAATGCTTTGCCTGATCATCCTCTTAAGAAAAATGAAATACTTGATATCTTTTATAATGGACTAACCGATGCTTCCAGAGATTACCTGGATAGTTGTGATGGTTCTCTTTTCAGGGAAAGAACACCGGATGAAGCTGAAATTCTATTGAATAATATGTTGACAAATGAAAATAATTGGGCACCTCCTGAGCCAGCTCCTGCTCTAATTACTAAGCCTATTCCTAAACCAACTCCGAAGAAGAGAGGTGTTCTATTTCTCAGTCTCGAAGATATGCAAGAGGCAAAGAAATCTATGAAAGAAAAAAGGTATTAAAGCTGAAGATGTTAAGAATTTACCTCCTATTGAAGAAATACACGGTCTGAATATACCGCCTGTTGAAGAAACATATGATCTTAATCCTTTATTTATTGAAGAACCTCCTGATCCCGACAACCCGACACAGGTAGTAAAGGTAAATTCTCTCTATAGATATGATAGAGTTGAAATCCCTCCTACTAAAATTGCTAGTCAGTGCTTGGATGAGTTTGATAACTTTATGTTTAAGCAAGAAGACTTCAATGCTTATTTTGGTAGACAATTAAAACAAAATTCTTATATGATTAAACACTTGGGTGATTATATGGCTAATATTAGAGGTGAACTTAAACTTGTTAGCAAACATGCTTCTATGGTCACCACTCAAGTAGAACAAGTACTTAAGGCTCAAAAAGAATTGCTTGATGAAATGAATAGTAAGAAAAATGATTATGCTATTAGAGTGGCTACTAGAACTGGTAGAATGACTCAAGAATCTTTGTACCCTGAAGGCCACCCTAAGAGAATTAAACAAGATTCTCAGAGAAATAATATTGATGCACCCAGTTCTTCTAAAAGGAAGAAAAAGAAAAATGATAGGACTATGCAAACTTCTAGTGAACCTATTGCTGAACCACCTGATAATCCAAATGACATATCTATTTCTGATGCTAAAACACAATCTGGTAATGAACATGAACCTAATGAAAATGTTAATGATGATGTTCATGATGATACTCAACCGAGTAATGATAATGATGTAGAAGTTGAACCTACTGTTGATCTTGATAACCCACAATCAAAGAATCAATGTTATGATAAGAGAGACTTTGTTGCTAGGAAACATGGTAAAGAAAGAGAACCTTGGGTTCAGAAACCCATGCCTTTTCCTCCCAAACCATCCAAGAAAAAGGATGATGAGGATTTTGAGCGCTTTGCGGAAATGATTAGACCTATCTTTTTACGTATGCGATTGACTGATGTGCTCAAAACTAATCCTTATGCTAAGTATATGAAGGATATCATTACTAATAAAAGAAAGATACCGGAAGCTGAAATTTCCACCATGCTTGCTAATTATACTTTTAAGGGTGGAATACCAAAGAAACTTGGAGACCCAGGAGTACCCACTATACCATGCTCCATTAAAAGAAATTATGTTAAAACTTCTTTATGTGATCTTGGAGCCGTTGTTAGTGTTATGCCTCTTTGTTTATACCGTAGACTTGATTTGAATAAGTTGACACCTACTGAAATATCTTTGCAAATGGCTGATAAATCAACTGTTATACATGTCGGTATTTGTGAGGATGTGCCTGTTGTGGTTGCAAACGTTACTATTTTAACGGACTTTGTTATTCTTGATATTCCCGAGGACGATAGTATGTCTATTATTCTTGGAAGACCTTTTCTGAATACTGCAGGGGCTGTTATTGATTGCACCAAAGGCAATGTCACTTTTCATGTTAATGGTAATGAGCATACGGTACACTTCCCGAGGAAACAACCTCAAGTTCATTGTATCAACTCTATGTGAAAAATTCCATCGATTATATTTGGAGGTTTTGAATTTCCTCTTCCTACTGTCAAGAAGAAATATGATATACTTATTATTGGGGATGTGCATATCCCTGTTGAGGTAACTTAGTGTTATTCGAAATTTCTCCGGTTCCATGTTAATCAGAATGAGTTTGTTAACAAGACCCGATCAACCTTGTTAGTGGTTTCCTTTTGATGAACATGAGACGGATGAAACTAGAAGCACAACCTTCTGTACCCTCTTTATACTTTCGGTTATTTAGTTGAAATAAAGTAAAAATAGTATTTTTCTGTGCAATATAAAAATATCCCGAAAATAAAAGTCCTCCAAATGCCATGCCAATTTAATATGATTTTTTTAGGAATATTTGAGGATTTATGGTGCAAAAATCACCGCGGGGGGAGCTGCCACCTGGCCACGAGGGTGGAGGGCGCCCCCTGCCTTGTGGGCCCACGGTGGCCCTCCTCCACTTATTCCTGCACCCATCCTCTTCTTCTTCCTCCCACAAACACGAAAAACCAGCTCAAGCACGAGTTCTAGCCCACTTTGCTGTGATTTTTGATCTCCTTGCTGAAAGCACCTCTCACAAAACTTCTTGGGGAGATTGTTCCTTGGTATGTGACTCCTCCATTGGTCCAATTAGTTTTTGTTCTAGTTCATAATTCTTTGAAAATTTGTGTTGCATAGGCGACCATGTTCTTGAGCTTGCATGTCAAATTTATATGGTTCCAAGTAGTTCTAATGCTTGATATAGGCTCTAAGCACTTGTAGGAGTAGTTGCTATTAGTTTTATTGAAGTTGGTTCACTTTTGTTTGAAGTTACTAAAAAATCAGATTATTTCAGAAAATAATGAAGAGACTTTTGAGGGGCTCATCTAGCCGGAGCTCGAAGGAAAAACAAAATGAAGAAGCTCAGAGGCCCAAATATAATTTCCCTCGTACCGCGGAAATCCGGCCGTGTGAATGGCCATCTAATAATTTCTTGAGAGAGGCCAGGATTTATGAGGATTTCTATTCATTTGAGAATGCCAACCTCACCGACTTCCTCCGCGACCAACGTCATCAGTATCTCTTACTCACAAATACTTTTGTGCAAAACTTCTACTTTTTCCGTAAGGAATCACCTCCTTCAGTAGAGTTTCATTTATATGACGTTGTTAAGAAGATGCCATTAGCTGAATTTTGCATGGTTTGAAACATACCCCCTGAGGGCACCTTAGAGGAACCACACCGTAATGAGGTGGAAGCGTTCATTAACACTATCACTGTGGGAGAAACCAGGAAGGTTTCTGATGCAAGAATCACTAGCATACATTTTCCTGTTTTACGCTACTTTGCCATATTTGCTAGTCATTGCCTGATTGGTCGTGGAAACTTTGGAAACCTTAGTGTTCCTGATATTATTATTTTGTTCCATGGTTTATACCGCGATAACACTGTTAGTATGGGTGGAATTGTTGCTAGACGGTTAAATTTGAACCGTACTAAGGGCCCCATTTTTGGAGGCATTTATGCTTCACGCCTCGCTTCACATTTTAACATACCTATTAGGCTTCGTGAGAAAGAAGAAAAATTGTTGCCTAGTGCTTATTTAGATTATAAGAGTATGCTAGCGCACGATTTTATTGTTAAGGGCAGGGAAGGAGAGCTCAAATATAAATTATTCTTTCATAAACATCATCCTGAAACTATTACCTTGCCTGCTCCTTCCTTGTTTAATTTTCAAGGACCTTATCTCGTTACGTGGGCTTCCGTTCAAGCTTACCGGAATCCTGCACCAGCCCCGGAACCGGAACCACAAGATGAGCCCCCCACGAAAATCTGTTTATTCTTGGGATCCGGAGATGGCTGTCAGCCAGTGGCAGTCAGAGTCTTCTTCATCATACGACCCCAACTATTCTTCATCGCAGTATGACCCCAGCTACACCTACGGGTATCCGCCAGGCCATCCCTGGCCATGAACCAACTTAGGCCAAAAGCCTAAGCTTGGGGGAGTACGTATTTCTCACCCACATTACATTTATGTTTACACACACCCATTGATAGATGTCGGTGCTCATACTCTTTCACTGTAACATCCATGCTAGTTTATTTTCTTTTCCTGCTTTCTTCTTGTGTGTTTAATAAACTTTCAGAAAAACAAAAAAATAGTAATAGCTTCTAGCTAGTTTACTTTTCTTGCTGTAGTAGTAATAATTAAAAAGAAAACAAAAAAATATTTCCCGTTCTTCTTTTGCTTGTTGGTAGCTTTCCCGTGTAAATAGTTTTATTTCTTTTCTTTTCTTTGGGGGTCGATAGGAGAAGACCGTGATTAAATTGCTGAAGTGGCTCTTATATGCTTCATTGTTGATTTAAGTAAGAGCCCATATTACCTTGTCTTCTCCTGTTTATTGAATGCTTGCAGATTCCAGCTTAGTCCAATGCACGTGCACTCTTATTATTATTCACATCATTCGGTCGTGCAAGTGAAAGGCAATTATGATGACATATGATGGACTGACTGAGATGAGAAAATCTGCTATGAACTCGAACTCTTTTGTTTTTGTAAAAATGATGAGTTCATCGTTCTTGATTCAGCTTATTATGGATAAACATGTTTGCATGACAATTAGATATCATAGTTACTTGTGCCATGCTTGATTAGCTATGAGTTATAATGGTTTACCTTGCGTGCCAACATGCTATTGAAATGGTTATGATGTGGTATGATGGGGTGGTATCCTCCTTTGAATGATTTCAGTGACTTGACTTGGCACATGTTCGCGCATGTAGTTGAAACAAATCAACATAGCCTTCAAGATATTTATGTTTATGGTGGATTATATCCTACTCATGCTTGCATCCAATGTTTATTAATTTTAATGCATGTACATGGCTGTTGTCGCTCTCTAGTTGGTCGCTTCCCAGTCTTTTTCTAGCCTTCACTTGTACTAAGCGGGAATACTGCTTGTGCATCCAATCCCTTAAACCCCAAAGTTATTCCATATGAGTCCACTATACCTTCCTATATGCGGTATCTACTTGCCGTTCCAAGTAAATTTGTATGTGCCAAACTCTAAACCTTCAAATAAACATTCTGTTTTGTATGCTCGAATAGCTCATGTATCAACTAGGGATGCCCTTATCTTCCATGTTAGGCGGGTTATTCTCAAGAGGAGTGGACTCCGCTCCTCACTCACGAGAAAATGGCTGGTCAACGGGATGCCCAGTCCCATGCTTTATGCAAACTAAATCAAAATTAATTGCAAACAAAACTCCCCCTAGGACCTGATGTTTGTTGGAGGCACTCATTGTTTCGAGCAAGCCATGGATTGATGCTTGTTGGTGGAGGGGGAGTATAAACTTTACCATTATGTTTGGGAACCGCCTATAATGTGTGTAGCATGGAAGATATCGCCATCTCTAAGTTGTTATGTTGACAATGAAAGTATGCCGCTCAAAATAATATTTATCTCTATTTCAAAACCGAGCTCTGGCACCTCTACAAATCCCTGCTTCCCTCTACGAAGGGTCTATCTATTTACTTTTATGTTGAGTCATCACCCTCTTATTAAAAGCACTAGCTGGAGAGCACAGTTAACATTTGCATTCATCACTATTAATTTATATTGGGTATGACTATGATTGGATCTCTTTTACCATGAATTATTAGTCAGTCCTTGATCTTTAAAGGTGCTCTGCATTTATGTTTTGCGGTGTCAGAAAGGGCTAGCGAGATACCATCTTGTTATATCATATTATGATTGTTTTGAGAAAGTGTTGTCATCCGATAATTATTATAATCGCTCGCTAGCTGATTATGCTATTGATATGAGTAAACATGAGACCTGAGAATTATTGCAAATATGGTTAGTTATAATCTTTGCTAAAAACATAAATGCTGGCTTGACATTTTTACAACAACAAGAGCAAACAGAGTTTGTAAAAGTTTTCCTTTTTCTCTTTTAGTTTGTCAACTGAATTGCTTGAGGACAAGCAAGGGTTTAAGCTTGGGGGAGTTGATACGTCTCTGTCGTATCTACTTTTCCAAACACTTTTGCCCTTGTTTTGGACTCTAACTTGTATGATTTGAATGGAACTAACCCGGACTGACGTTGTTTTCAGCAGAATTACTAGGATGTTGTTTTATGTGTAGAAAACAAAAGTTCTCGGAATGACCTGAAACTCCACGGAACATCTTATAAAAAATCATAAAAAATCCTCGCCAAAGATGAAGACCAGGGGGCCCACACCCTATCCACGAGGGTGCCCCCCCTAGGGCGCTCCCCCTACCTCGTGGTCCCCCTGGAGACCTTCCGACGCCAACTCCAACTCTATATATTTGCTTTCAGGGAGAAAAAAATAGAGGAGAAGAAATCATCACGTTTTATGATACGAAGCCGCCGCCAAGCCCTAAAACCTCTCGGGAGGGCTGATCTGGAGTCCATTCGGGGCTCCGGAGAGGGGGATTCATCGATGTCGTCATCATCAACCATCCTCCATCACCAATTTCATGATGCTCACCGCCGTGCGTGAGTAATTACATCGTAGGCTTGCTGGACGGTGATCGGTTGGATGAGATCTATCATGTAATCGAGTTAGTTTTGTTAGGGTTTGATCCCTAGTATCCACTATGTTCTGAGATTGATTTTGCTATGACTTTGCTATGCTTAATGCTTGTCACTAGGGCCCGAGTGCCATGATTTCAGGTCTGAACCTATTATGTTTTCATGAATATATGTGTGTTCTTGATCCTATCTTGCAAGTCTATAGTCTCCTACTATGTGTTATGATCCGGCAATCCCGAAGTGACAATAATCGGGACCACTCCCGGTGATGACCATAGTTTGAGGAGTTCATGTATTCACTATGTGCTAATGCTTTGTTACGGTTCTCTATTAAAAGGAGGCCTTAATATACCTTAGTTTCCATTAGGACCCCGCTGCCACGGGAGGGTAGGAAAAAAGATGTCATGCAAGTTCTTTTCCATAAGCATGTATGACTATATTCGGAATACATGCCTACATTACATTGATGAATTGGAGCTAGTTCTGTGTCACCTTATGTTATGACTGTTACATGATGAACCGCATCCGGCGTAATTATCCATCACCGATCCGATGCCTACGAGCTTTCCATATACTAGTTTACGCTTATTTACTTTCCCGCTACTATTGTTACAATCACTACAAAATACCAAAAATATTGCTTTTGCTTTCATTACTCTTTTGTTTCCGTTACCACTACTATCATATTACTGTGCTACTAAATACCTTGCTGCAGATACTAAGTTATCCAGGTGTGGCTGAATTGACAACTCAGTTGCTAATACTTGAGAATATTCTTTGGCTCCCCTTGTGTCGAATCAATAAATTTGGGTTGAATACTCTACCCTCGAAAGCTCTTGCGATCCCCTACACTTGTGGGTTATCAGGGGAGCGCGCGCGGCCGGGTAGCAGCAGGTCGCGGCCAGCCGGAGGCAGGCGTAGCCCGGAGCGGCAGTGCATGCACGCGGGAAGCCAGGGCGCGGCCAGAACGAGTTGCGGGCGGCACCGGAGCGGGAAGGAGCAGGGGACGGCCCCAACGCGGGAGCGAGGCGGCGACAGAGGCGGGGCGCGCAGGGGGTATCGGTGTCAAAATCGGCGGATCTCGGGTAGGGGGTCCCGAACTGTGCATCCAGGATCGATGGTAATAGGAGACGGGGGACACGGTGTTTAACCAGGTTCGGGCCCTCTCTATGGAGGTAATACCCTACTTCCTGCTTGATTGATCTTGATGAATATAAGTGTTACAAGAGTTGGTGTACCACAAGATCGTTATGGCTAAACCCTAGAAGTCTAGCCTATATGACTATGGTAATGTGTATCTCCTTTCCGGACTAACCCCTCCGGTTTATATAGATGCCGGGGGAATCTAGGGTTTACATAGAGTCGGTTACATAAGAGGGAATCTTCATAATCGGTCGCCAAGCTTGCCTTCCACGCCAAGTAGAGTCCAATCCGGACACGAGTACAGTCTTGGGCCTTCATGTCTTCGCAGCCCATCAATCCGGCCCATGGATAACAAGCCGGACGCCCGAGGACCCCTTAGTCCAGGAATCCCTCAGTAGCCCCTGAACCTGGCTTCAATGACGAGGAGTCTGATGCACAGATTGTCTTCGGCATTGCAAGGCGGGTTTCGCTTTCCAAACTCCAAGATAGTCTTCGGACACGATGATAGTATCCGGACCTGCCACATACACACCATACACAAATCATAGAGAGAATATATATATATATATATATATATATATATATATATATATATATATATATATATATATATATATATATATATTACACGAGTTCAATCCGCTGACAGCTTTTTTATAGCACGGCATCACGTCGGTCCGGTCATAATTTCGAACCGTTTTTCGTCTGCTGCTCCACGTTTTTGAGACGCGGTTTCTATTGGCATGTCTTGTCAAAGCAGAGATCGTGTCCCCTTATCGCGGGGTTCTCATCAATGCGGGCATGGGTAATCCAACCGTGCCGTTTATACAGCCCTTGGGAATAAGCGAGTTTTTAGGAAGAGTGGGGATGCGCTTGATATTCGCTACCTTTATAAGGGGATAAGGACTCACTCCCCTTACTCACACCCTTTCTCTTCCGTCCTTCCGTCTTTGAGCTCTAGCACCCAAGCTTTAGCTTTTCCTCGTTCGAGAAGGCACTCCAAACATGTCTGAATCCGGAGCTGGAGGCAAGTGGATGGCTTCCTCCGTCAAGAAGAAGGACATCACGGAGCTCCGGGAGGCCGGATATTTAGCCAAGGAGATTGCTCACCGACTCCCGGCAAAAGGGCAAATCGTCCCTAACCCCGAGCCCCTTGAGAGGGTTGTGTTTCTCACACACTTTGTCCGCAGGCTTGGATTCCCTCTTCATCCATTTATCCGCGGATTGATGTTTTACTATGGGTTGGATTTCCATGATCTGGCCCCCAACTTTATCCTCAATATCTCGGCATTTATCGTCGTGTATGAGGCCTTTCTCCGTATCCCACCTCACTTCGGCCTATGGATGAAGACCTTCAATGTGAAACCGAAGGTGGTGAGCGGTCAACAAGCAGAGTGCGGAGGCGCCATGGTGGGCAAGATGCCCAATGTCACCTGGCCAGAAGGCTCCTTCGCGGAGACGGTGAAGGGATGGCAATCAGGGTGGTTTTACATCACCGAGCTGCGTGACACCGATTGGGTAGCAGCCCCCGAATTCCGATCCGGAGTTCTAATGCGGCTCACTTCCTAGCAAGAGAAGGGCCTAACCTGGGGATCTTCGAACGAGATAACTGGGCTCCAGACATGCGTCCAGAACATGATAACCAAGAAGATCAAGCTTGTGAATGTGATCCAGGTTATGCTCATTCACCGGATCCTTCCGTGCCAACGCTGGACCTGCTATTTGTGAGAGTACGACCCAGCCAAGCACCAGACGCTGCTAGAACTCTTCGGTGCAACGCACGAAGGTATCTGGAAAGCGCTCTTCAAGGCTGGCGAGATGCCACCGCCCATGAATGAAGATCGCGGGCTTAGCTTAAAGCGCCAGGACAATCTGGTAAGTCTTTTAATGTTTTCAAGGTATACCCTTCACCGGTCATATTTTGAGGATGGATTCTCAGCTCTTCTACCCCCTTTTTCAGGCCTGGATCGAGGTGGCGGGGCAGATTAACTGTCCAGCTCCGCTTCCTGAGGAACAAGAATTCCCACTTCTGACAAAGATGTTATTTCCGGCGCCTTATGACGTGCCAGAGAAGAAGGTCAGGAAAGCGTCCAAGGGGACCAGGAATGGCCTTCGCCGGAAAGGAGCTTCGAACGCGATGTCCTAAGACGAGACTCACTCTTCGTCCGCCGAAGAAGACGACAAAGAGGAGGAAGAAGAAGATGACTCCCCACCTGAAGCGGGGAGGAAAAAGAGGGCTGCCTCCAAGAACCTGGAGGCAAAGGTGCCCAAAAGGGGAAAAGGCTCTCCCGCAGATAACTCCGCGTGGGATATCGATAGCAGTCCGGAGCGGCCTTCCCGGGCCAAGCCTCGAGCTAAATCGTAAGTATCAAGAATCCTTACGCGCGCCCGAACGTCCATCCTTTCTGCCTTGCAATGTTTAAGTCGTGTTATTGCAGTCCGGCTCGGGACAGCTCTCTGCTATCTTCATCGGAAGGTTCGCTGGACCCAAAGGAGAGGGCCAGCATGTCGCCGCCGCCCGCTTACTCCCCCTCGGCCAAAGGTGACAATAAGGAGGCGTCTCGAAGGGCCTCCTTGGACCGGGGGAAGACTCCAAAGATCGTCATGGCGGCGCCCCAGGATGACTCCTGGAGCGCCGGATACATGGGGCAAAAAGACCCTACGGAGACGGACGGTGTGGGCCAAGTTCCAGTCGACCCTCAGCCGGATTCTATTCCTGAGACCTACACAGCTCCGGAATCCAGCAAACGGCCCTTCTCGAAAGGAGGGGGCATGCTACCAGTGTCCTCCGTCCAACCAGAGGCGTCGGATCATCTACTGGAAGCGCTGCAAGGCGCCTCCATCGTGGATGAGCACCGTGCCCATATGGGTACGGTTGTTGAAAAGGTTCGGTCCATCAAAAACGGGCTGACCGAAGGCTGTGCTAGCCTTCTAGCAGGCTTTGAGGTGAGCACATGATTGTAAGGAAAATATCACAGCGTAGATAGTAGCCCCTGATGCTCTGTTCGGTGTCCGGAAAGAAAAGCCGAACAGAGGATCAAAATCAATTTTCGCAGGAGTTTAACATAAAGTGTCTATGTGAATAAGCAGGCCTTGTTGCGGGCTGCTACCGCTCAAACTGCGGAGGTCTCTGGACTGAAGCAGAAACTGGAGCGGGCCGAGGAAGAGCTCGGCCGCGTAAAGAAGCAGCTGGAGGACAGGGAAGGTATGCAGTAACCTGTGTGTATATTGAAGAGTAAATTGTTCAAGCTGACTAAAGTGTCATGAACTTAATTAGGGGCCACGACCGAGGTGGCGGCCCTCAAAAAGGCGTTAGCCGAGGCGGAGGACAAAGTGGCCAAGGAGCACGCCGCGCGCGAGAAGCACGAGGCCCAGGTGGGCGAGGCGCAGCGAGAGCTCCAGGGCGCGATCGAGAGATTTGAGTCCTTAGAGCGCGTTTGTAAGGCGCAAGAGTCCGAACTGGCGAAGGTCCGCCAGAAAGCATAGGATGCATGAGCCGAAGCCCAGAACACCCTCCAGGAAATTCAGGCGGCCAAGGAGGTTGCAGTGGGTAAGTCTTTCACCGTGCCAAGCAAGTATATAAATAAATGTTCCTTGTACTTATCCGAATTTGGGTTTTCGTATGCGTTCTGATTCTGTCAAGCAGTGATGTATCGATGTTGTCGAGTATTATAGAGCCGAAGAAGGGATGTCTACGGAGAAGCTACTCTAGTCCCAATATCTTGGACCCGAACATCCGGTACCCTTCAGCGACCAGCTAAAGCAGTTGGTCGATCTGCACAGGTCGGCAGAGCTAGCCATGAAGGATCTGATAGTCCGACTGTGGTCTGCCGAGCCTGTACCTAGCAGCTACTTCAGTCTTGTTAAGCGGCTTGTAAGTGCCTGTCCGCGGCTCGAAGCCGTGAAGCGGTCGGTCTGTATTGAAGGTGCGTGTATGGCCTTTGCCCGCATCAAAACGCATTGGGCAAAGTTGGATGCCAAGAAGCTGATGACCGAGGGACCGCCGGAGGGCAAGGAGCATCGTCGACTCGAGCTCTATTTTGATGGTGTCCTGGAGGGGTCCCGCCTTGTGGCGGAGCAATGTTCGAAGGATGTCATATTCCCATGAGAACATTTGTATTATCCTGTCCTGTAATATGGAACAATGATGTTATGTATTATAATGCTTGCGATTTATATTTTACCTCCTGTGCGGTCGTTTATGAAATCTGAGGGTTGACCAGTCGTCGGCTTCTGCCCCCACGTAGATAGTACGGGGGTGTTCGGGATAAATCGAAACACTCTTTACTCCACATTCTAGTCCTTAAAGGAGGTGTTTATCTCAACGAACAAGGCAATCAGACTATGCGGCCTTTACCGCCCTCACTTAGCCATAGGAGTTTGACAATTAAGAAAGTTGGTGAAGCCCCTGGTATTCGGAAGGCCGAACTAGGGGCGTTGTACACGCCTAATCGGGGGAACCGATTCTTCGCGAGAGGCGGAAGAAAACTCTAACGATTTGGGACCTCTCGAACAGCTGACCAGCTCTCGCCGCATCATGACAGTCAGTTTTCGGCTTTCTCTACTGAGGTGCTCGTCCGGAAGAACCGGGACACAATCGCAGTAGTTCTCCCTTTACTACCCTAGCCGATATAGCGAAACTAAGGTAGCAAGCACAGGAGCTGGGCAACCCAACTATTGACCAAAGACATAACTCAGAGCCGATGCATATAATGCTATAAGTTCGGGGTGCCGAACTGTACTGTAAAAGTGTTCGGACTGTTACTGACGTAATGCGGGGTGTAATGAAGCCCCTCGCGTAATGATATGTACAATGGTGTACGCGTGCGATAAGCAATATATACAAAGGTGAGGAAACTAGAAAATTAAGTAATAAGCTGACCCCACCATGTGTTCATTATTGTGATGTAATTAGTACGTCGGGGCGTACTTTGTGCAAGTAATGTTGTAAGTAAGTAAAGCTATTTAACATGTCGCAACCAAGGGCGAGCTGCATGCGGGTATGTAAAACAGGTATGGCAATCGTTTAATAGAGACCACCTGGGGATTCCCTTGTACGCCAGAGCTCCTCGTCTCCTTGGTGTGTTCTGCAAGCGGGTCGTCCGCGTAGACCTCGAAAAGAGAAAAGAACCGTAATAAAGAGAAAAAGTAGATGTGTGCGAATCCCGGGGTCGGTCAAGCCGCCCTGTGGATCGCTAGCGAGTTATGCTTCCGTCGGTACCCGTGGGGTTTTGGGTGCGTAATTATGTACGCATGGTACGAATGCCATTTCCGCGGGGTTGGGACGGAGGCCGAATTTTTAATTCGGCTCTTGACGAACCGAGCTGCCCTGTTGCAGTGTAGTCCAGACCTTCTTAACGATGTCCGGGGGCTCAGCGGCCAGATTAGGATGCCGCTTTAGAAGGCCGCTCTGTACTTCTGCTACTAGGGTTGTAGTGTGCTCCTTTGTACAGAGGGAATGTTCCGTGTTTCCATTTACTGCAATGACGCCGCATGGACTGGGCATCTGAGCTTGAGATAAGCATAATATGGCACCGCGTTGAATCTGGCAAACGTAGTTCGTCCGAGCAGTGCATGGTAGCCGATGCAGAAGGGGACGATATCAAAGATTAGCTCTTCGCTTCTGAAGTTATCCGACGAACCAAAGACCACTTCCAGCGCGATTGAGCCCGTACAAAGGGCCTCTACACCTGGTATGACTCCTTTAAAGGTAGTTATCGTGGGCTTGATTCGTGAGGGATTAATGCACATTTTGTGTACTGTATCCTGATAGAGCAGATTGAGGCTGCTGCCCCCGTCCATTAGGACTCGTGTCATATGAAATCCGTCGATAATTGGGTCGAGTACCAATGCGGCCGAACCGCCATGTCGGGTACTTGTTGGATGATCTCTTCGATCAAAGGTGATCGGGAATGATGACCATGGGTTGAATTTTGGGGCGACTGACTCTACCGCATAGACGTCCCTGAGTGCGCGCTTGCGCTCCCTTTTGGGGATGTGTGTCGCATATATCATGTTCACTGTTTTGACTTGAGGCGAGATATTCTTCGGCCCCCCCCCCCCCCCCCGTGTTCGGCTGCCAGGGCTCCTCATCATCGTCCTTGCTCTGTGATTCCTCTTCCTTGTTTCCGCTATTTACCCTGCTGGCTTGCTTAAAGATCTGGCAATCTCTGTTAGTATGGTTGGCCGGTTTGTTTGGGGTGCCATCTATCTGGCATGGACGATCGAGTATGTGGTCCAAGCTGGATGGTCCTCTGCCGTTCCTTTTATAGGGCTTCTTTCGCTGGCTGGACTTGAAGCCACTGAACCGGCATGAACTTTAGTGTCATCAGTGTTATCGCCATTACTTCGGCATTTGTGTCTGCTATACCGAGCTTGCCGATGCTATTTCGGCCTCGAGGGGCCTGCTTGCTATTGTGTTTGTACCGCGAGCCAGCCAACTATCCTCTCCCGCGCAAAAGCGGATCATAAGTGCCGTGAGGGCTGCCATGGACCTTGGCTTTTCTTGGCCGAGGTGGCGTGCTGGCCATTCGTCACGGATGCTGTGTTTAAAGGCCGCTAGGGCTTCGGCATCCGGACAGTCAATGATCTGGTTCTTTTTGGTTAGGAACCTGGTCCAGAATTTTCTGGCTGATTCTCCGGATTGTTGAATTATGTGGCTTAAGTCATCAGCATCCGATGGCCGGACATATGTACCTTGCAAGTTGTCGTGGAAGGCTTCTTCCAAGTCCTCCCAGCTGCCGATGGAGTTCTCAGGCAGACTATTTAGCCAGTGTCGAGCTGGTCCTTTTAGCTTTAATGGTAGGTATTTGATAGCGTGGAGGTCATCTCCTCGGGCCATGTGGATGTGGAGAATAAAATCTTCGATCCACATTGCGGGGTCGGTTGTTCCGTCGTATGATTCAATATTGACAGGCTTGAACCCCTCGTGGAATTCATGATCCAGCACCTCATCTATGAAGCAGAGAGGGTGTGCGGCACCTCTATAGCGGGCCGCGTCACGGCGCACCTCCGACGAAGTCCGTCTGTGGTTATCGGCCCGGGTGTGATTAAGTTTGTCGCGTCTGAATAGGTCGCTGTCATCCTGAGTAGGGAAGCGTCCTCGCGATCCGTATATTGATCTGGTGTGTCCTGCTCTACTGTCCAATTCCTGCCGAAGGTCGTATGTATGGTCCCGAGCTGGTCCGTCCCTATGTTTGTGAGGCGGTGGGGTGGGCTGTTGTTCAACCAGAGTTGCCGTTTTATCCCGACCGCGGGGTGGTCAGTCTGCCGCGCTATCCCAACCGCGTGGTGGTCAGTCTGCATTGCGTGAGGGAGGTATGGGATCTGGTGCCTCCTCGAACCGAGGTAGCGATGCGCTTTTGGGTAACTCTTGGCTGGGCGCTTGAGGCCGTATTCTTCGCTGCCAGACAACGGTCCATCTATCGATGAGTAGGTCTTGATCTGCTTGGAGCTGCTGCTTTTTTTTTTTAGCTTCTTGCAAGAGCTATGAGTCGGGCGCTTAAAGCGCTCTTGCTCGAGGGGTGCCTCAGGCACGATGAAGTCCTCATTGCCAAGGCTCTCATCATCTTCGGAGGGTGGACGATAACTATCATCATCTGGGTCATTGGGCGTGGCCTATTTATCAGGGTTAACTTGCTCGTTGTCTCGCTCCTCCTGTTCGGATGCGGCTCCAACAGGGTCTTCATTCTTTTCGGCGTCGCCCGGAGTACTGTTTTCTCCGGTGCCAGTGTTGCCATCTTTTGAGCGACGAGGCTTAGAGCGGTGTTTAGGGCGCCGACACTTGGACTGTGTCTCGGAGGGTCTATTCGCATCTGGCTCTTCTTTGTCATTGCCAGATCCTTTAATTGTATCAACCATGTACACGGCGTACGAAGAGGTGGTCGTCCAACGTCCGGTGAATGGCAGGTCTTGGCATTGCTCCTTGTCGACATCATCGTCCATACCGTCAATGTCTTCGGACCATAATCGAGCTCGTCGGTTAGGTCCTCGACGGTAGCTACGAAGTGGGTGGCGGGTGGGAAGCAAAATTCCCCATCATCAGCATCTAACTCGAGCCGAACATAGTTCGGCTGCGAGTCCTTCTCCAAGGACAAATTCCTTAAAGAGTTAAGCACATCTGTCAGGACCCCGATTCAAAGTCACATCGACCTAGCCGGTAACACCTCATATCACTTTGCGGCCTCACGCATGGTATTCCCACGGGTGTCGCCTTACCATGGCCCGGACCGCTTAGCCTTTTGGCTCACGATATGATAGTGTCGCTAGCATCCATATGACAAAGAACCCGGCCGACATGGCTAGTCGTGAACCCAAAGCGGCGCTTAACCCATGGGGACAGGCATACATGAATCACATCGAGCATGTCGGTCATCAACGTGTGAATTCGGGCTGTAGCACTGGCTAACAGGACTCGATATTCCGGCTGTAGCAAAGCTAGGCAGGACTCAATATCACCGCGTGACATTTCCCGAGGGACAGATATAGGAACGGTGAAACACATGCCGCCACCAAGTGTCCAAGCAGTAGTGCTAGGCTAGCAGGACTCCGTGAACCGGGCTGTAGCGGACTACTATCGCCGTAAGCACGAGACTACATTTCCCATATGAGAGGCTGCCAAGGATAAACAACTAGTTTGTCGGATCCCACTCATACCAAGCATTTCAATCATACACGCAATATGCCCGATATGAGTACATACAACATGGCATCACAACAAAACTCTACAACTCAAAGTACTTTATTTAAGAGGCTCCGAGGAGCCATACATAACATATCCATACAGGTAGGGGTCACATGACCCAACACTCCAGTCATACAAACATACAAGCACATGTGGAAGCAAACTAGTCTGAGTACAGACTCTAAAAATAAAGAAAGCTTGTTGAAGCCCTTCTATCTACAGTGGCCCTTCACAAGCCTTGGATCACCACCTGGGTGGCAAGTTCACTCGTCGACGTCAAGGTCTACATAGAACCCATCGGAGGGGCAGTGTTGTCGTCCAAAACATTAATTACAAACATGAGTACGGAGGTACTCAAAGAAGTCTTACCACGTAATCCTATCATACATGCACATTCTCAAGAAGGTGGTGGAGTAATTTGCAGAAAGCCAGCTTTGACTCTTGGCTAAGCTATCCTACGTGACACCACTTGAAAAACATTTGTCGCACACGGGTCCGCTAATCACCATCACAATACTCCACCGTGGATCCTCTCTCGTCAACCCACGAGAGGGTCATCCGCGACACTCACACTTATCTTGAGGCTTTTAGTAGTATCCATTTACTTGTCTATGAACTGATATAGGCAACCCAGAAGTCCTTCTCCGTGGACACGGCTATTCGAATAGATCATATTAACCCCGCAGGGTGTACTTCTTCACACACGCTCACCACTTACCGCCGCTTACGACATGTACTCGACAACCTTCAAGCGAAGCCCAACGTGGTGTCGGCCACGGCCTACCTAAACACTCAAGTCTCTAATCCAGGTTTATCGCCTATTCAGGTTCCATCCGCAGGGAGTCCGGCCGAGGTTTCCCATACGGCCCCGAACGATGTGTGCAGGTTCCCGAGATACCAAACGGGCATTCGGTACACACGGGCCACGTGTATCTACCGCATCATAGCCCACCCCTAGGGTCAGCGCCACGCACGGCCTCCAACACATATCCTACTAACACCAGAAACTAGTTGCAACTCCTGGACAGAGAACAAGGGTGGTTAAGAAGCCGAGAGGGTCCATTGGTTTCGGGCCCAATGCGTGGTAGTAACTGTTTCATGGATCACAAAAACAGAACTCAGTTCTTAGGGACGGCTTCAATGAAACAACCCACCATGTACTCCTACATGGCCTCTCATCGATACCTTTACCAAAACGTGTTCAACACTTTCACTCTCGAACCCGACACAACCTTTCACTCCAGTTCATCATCCCGATGAGCCAGACCTGACACAACTCTAAGCATAGCAAGCATAGCATGGTAGGAATCATAAACATGGCTCAATCAACTCCTACACATACTAGTGGGTTTCATCTAGTTACTGTGGTAATGACAGGTCATGCAAAGGAAGTGGGTTCAACTACCGCAGCACACAACAGTTTGAATCGCGTTGTCTTAATGCAAGAAACAAGAGCGTAAGCGGAACATGGGTTTGTATCGGAATGATCAATGGGTTGCTTGCTCGATGTAGTGGTGGTAGGATATCGCCTTCGATCGGATATTCGGATTATCCTCGAGGCGTAACCTATCACGAAAGACACACCGAAAATAAACACACATGGCAATATGCAACAATATGATGCATGCTATGACATGGCAATATGAGTGTGTGTTGGCCTAATGCAAGCTGGAACAAATAGGGATGTACTCATTTGAATCAAAGATTCAAATGTTAGCTCATTTAACATAGCCATAAAGGTGCATTATCTTAATCTGCATAAACAGCAAGGTTAACTTGTTCTATCATGCATGAAACCTTTACCGATGGATACAATGGATTTTTCTGATCATTTTTCATATATAAATCTTTGCATTTGGAGTTACAGATTAATTTCTATGAATTTTTGAAGTTTGAACTATTTTCTGGAATTTCCTATAACAGAATAATTCCAGTAATTCATTTACTGCGTCAGCAATGCGTCAGGGTGACGTCAGAGGTCAACGGGGACGTCTAGGTCAAACTGACCAGTGGGTCCTGCATGTCAGCACTTAACTTAACTAATTAGAATTTGTTTAAACTGATTAAGTTAATTAGCAGGGGGGATGGCCCACCTGTCATGGACTCAGGAGAGTCAACCAGGGCCCGCCCTGGTCAAAGTCAGCGCTAACTACACCGGCGTTTAGCCGCCGGCGAGCCAGACGCGGCGGCGAGAGTGGTTTTGGCCGCTCCGGCGACCAAATGAGCCGCGGAGGGCGTCTATGTGTAGTTGGGAACAACCCGCAGCTCTTGGTGGCATTGGCTGGGCTCGGGGTGGCCGGAAACGGCGCCGGCGACGACCTAGGCGGCCGCCGGAGTTCGGGTGATGACGAACTCGTGGCTACGGTGTGCGGTGAGGAGCGTGAAGTGGTGGTTAGACGCTACGCGGTGCGGTGAGCATGTTGGACACCGAGGGGTGACCGGTGGATGGCCGGGAGCACGTCGGCGACGAGCTCCGCGGCGGCGCGTGCGGGTGAGCTCCGTGCGGTCGCTACACGGCTCGGGAGCGAGAAAGAAAAGGAGGGGGAGGTAGCTAGGCTCCCGGAGAACTCGAGGAAGCACACGGCGCGGTCGGGGACGAGTTGGTGCGGCGTCGAAGGGGATCTCCGGCGACGGCGGGGTCGGGCGAGGTCGGTGCAGAGGACTCGGGCCACGCGAGCGCTCGGGGCTCGGCTAGCTCGAGGTAGAGGAGGGCGGCGGAGCTCCTAGACACGACGGGAAGGCGCAAGGACGACGGAGAGCGCGACTACGGCGACGGTGCGGCTGCGGTGGCGTCGGCCATGGCGTGGGAGAGCGAGGGGGAGGAGCTGGGGAGGAGGAGAGGTGTCTGAGGGTTCGGGGAGAGAGAGAGCGCCAAGGCGTCGCAGCTCGGTGAGGGAAGCGGCGAGGCGGCGGCCAGCTGCGTGGCACGCATGCGGTGCTCGCCGTCGAGCACCGGCCTGCCTGTCTGGCCAAGCCAAGCAGCTCGCTGGCGAGGCGGCTGGGCTGGGCCGGCAGGTGGGCCGGTTGGGTGGCGCGAGGTAAGTTTTTGTATTTCTGTTTCTTTTTTCTATTTTCTGTAACTTTGTGGACTTTCTAAAAATAATTAAACAACTCCAAAATTCACCAAACTGCACCTGGTCCTTAGTTGGAATATTTCCAACATGGAACATTTTTGTTTGGGATTATTTGGGCATTTGAAATATTTTATATAATTTAAATGCCCAAACTCAAATACTTATGATTTAATTCAACAACCTTAGGATGACCTAGAAAATTGTGCACCACTTTTGGCAGTGGCTCTGAACCAAAGCAAAGGTGATGAGCATTTTAGAAGGGCATTTCAGGTTCATTGAAAATAATTTTAGTAAGCCCTGGTTGGATTCAAAAGGGGTTCTGGGGGTTCTGTCTTCCCCATTTCAAATTTCAGATGAAAGTTAAACATGATGCACACACTAATGCCTGGACTAGCTAGGATGTGACAACTCACCCCACTCAAAAGAATCTCGTCCCGAGATTTAGGATCCGCTATTGAAAAGGTGGGATACTCAAGTCAAGACGATCCTCCCTTTCCCAAGTTGCTTCTTGCTCGGAATGGTTTGACCATTGAACCTTCGAAACTTGATATTCGACGCCGAGTGGTACGCTCGGTTTGATCAAGAATACGAACGGGATATTATCGATAGGTGAGGTTATCTTGGAGATCAAGCGTTTAGGTCCACTCCACGGATAGGATCCGAGAAGCAACGCCGAGTTGGGAAACGTGGAAGACATCATGGACTCGAAAGATGCAGAGGTAGTTCCAATTGGTAGGCAACTTCTCCTCGCTTGGCAAGAATGCGAAAGGGTCCAATGTAACGAGGAGCCAACTTGCCTTTGATACCGAATCGATGGGTTCCTTCAAAGGAGTAACCCAAGGTAAGCCTTCGCCAATTTCATAAGCCATAGGCTTATGCTTGCGGTCATATTGGCTCTTTTGACGAGATTGGGCTGTTTTCAATTTCTCACTAATAACGCGAACCTGATCTTCCGCTTCTGAATCATATCCGGGCCAAAGAGTTGTCTCTCCCGTTTCTCACCAGTTAAGAGGCGTCACATTTCCGTCCATAAAGAACTTCGAAGGAGCTTTGCCCAAGCTAGCTTGATAACTATTGTTATAAGCTTAACTCGGCGAATGGAAGGCATTTCTCCCAATTCATGCCGAAGAGATGATGAAGCTCAAGCATATCCTCTAGGATTTGATTGACTCGCTCTACTTGACCACTTGATTGAGGATGGAAGGCGGTGCTAAAGGAGAGACGAGTTCCCATAGCATTTTGGAAACTTCCCCAAAATCGAGAGGTGAAGAGACTTCCACGGTCTGAGTTAATCTCCAATGGAACACCATGAAGAGACACTATTCGAGAGATGTACAAATCAGCTAGCTGGCTAGAGGTTATACTCTCACAAACGGGTAGGAAGTGGGCTACTTTGGAAAGACGGTCGACGACAACGAAGATAGCATTATTCCCTCTCTTGGTCCTGGGAAACCCGGTAATGAAATCCATACCGATTTTATCCCATTTCCATTCAGGAATAGCCAAAGGTTGAAGCGTACCAGCAGGTCGTTGATGTTCTCGCTTTAACTCGACGACGTGACGCCGCAGTTAGCAATGTATTGAGCGATTTCTCTCTTCATCCTAGTCCACCAAAACCTCTGGCGTGAGGTCTTGATACATTTTAGTACTACCGGATGAATGGTGAGAGGAGATTCATGAGCTTCCTTAAGGATCAATCGCCTCAGTTGCGCACCTTGGGAACCACTAGACGGTCCCAAAGAACACGACACCTTGTTCATCGATGGAGAAACAATCTGCGACTCCTTTCTTGATGTTTCTCTTGATGCGGAAATTCCGGATCTACCTTCGTGCCTTGATGATCTGATCCGTAAGGGTAGGTTTCGCCACCGTGGTGGAAAGGAACTCGAGGAAAAATGTGAAGGTTAAGCTTACGAAATTCCTCGTGGAGAAAAGGTTGACTTTGTTGTAACATCAGATTGTTACAATAAGATTTATGACTTAGTGCGCCAGCCATGACATTGGCTTTGCTCGGGTGTAAGATATTCCTAAGTCGTAATCTGTATCAACTCGACCCAACGCCTTTGCCTCGAGATTCAAACCGTTGGGTGAAGATATATTTCAGACTTTGGTGATCGGTGTAAATTTCGCAACGATTACCAAGAAGGTAATGTCGCCAGGTTTTGAGTGCATGGACCATCGCTGCAAGCTCTAGATCGTGTGGGATAGTTATCCTCATGTGGACGAATCGTCGAGAAGCGAGGCAATCACATGACGATCTTGCATGAGTATGCAACCTAGTCCTTGTCGCGAGGCGCCGCAATAGATAATAAAGTCCTTAGAAAAATCTGGTGGAACAAGTACGGAGCAGATGTCGAGCGTCTTTTCGCCTCTGAAAGCTGAACTCGCATTGTGGCGCCCATTCAACTTTTTATCTTTCTTGAGGAGTTCGTTAGAGGTTTAGCAACTTTGGAGAAATTCTCGACGGTTGCGGCGGCAATAGCTCGCTAAACCGAGGAAACTCCGAACTTGCTTGACCGATTCGGTGGAGTCCAACAAGGACGGCTTGAACTCGCCGATTGATTGACAGCAATGCCCTTACCGAGATTACATGGCCTAGGTAGGTCACTTACGCAACCAGAATTCACACTTGGAGAATTTGGCATAAAGGCGGTGCTCTCAAGTTTCATCAATACTAGCCTTAGATGTTCGGCATGTTCTTCCTCATTCTTGGAGTAGATGAGTATATCATCGAGGTATACCACGACCTAATTTATCCAAATACTCCATGAAGATTGAGTTCATTAACCGAGAGAAGGTGGTCGGAGCATTGGTTAACCCGAAGGACATGACGGTGTACTCAGATTGGCCATAACGAGTAACAAAGGCCGCTTTTAGGAATGTCCTCGTTTTGATTTTGATTTGATGGTAGCCCAACCTCAAATCCATCTTGAAAAGATCGAGGATCCAGCGAGCTGATCATACAGTCGTTGATCCCGGTAGCGGATACTTGTTTTTGATAGTGACCAAATTGACAGGTCGGTAATCCACAACCATCCGATCCGTTCCATCCTTCTTCTTGACGAAGAGGATGGTGCAAGCCCATGGGGATGAACTAGGACGGATGAAACCCTTTTGCAAGGACTCATCGAGTTGTTTCTTAAGCTCGCTAGCTCTAGGGTGCCATCTTATAAGGTCTTCTAGAGATTGGGACGGTTCCGGAACAAGATCTATCACAACTCGACATCCCCGCTGTGGAACACCGGCAGTTCTTCCGAAAGACATCCGGAAAATCACGGACTACCGGAATATCTTCGAGGTCCGGAAGGGGTTGGCATTTAAGGAGTATAGCTGACGCTAGACACTCGGGTTAAAACATTAACCGCCTTGCCCAAGGATGGGTGAGTTGAAAAGTTCTAGTAGAGCAATCAATCTTAGCGTAATGGGCTGACATCCACCATACCCAAGATGATGTTTATGTCCGAGGACTTGAGAGCTATTAGAGATGCAAGAAAGACTAATCATGTCGACAAGGATTTCATTCCCATGACTTATTCTAGAGGTTTGCCATCTAGAACCGTGGGTTTGAATTTCCATGGAGGTGTGCATGTCACGAATGTGGTGTTGTGCAATCGAGCATAGCTCTCGAAATAAATGAATGAGATGCTCCAAGATCAAAAAGAACAGCTTGCGGATGACAATTAACAAGGAGCGCATCGAGAACGACGCTGGGATCCTCATGGGTTTCTCACTGAAACATAGTTGACGTGGCCACGAGCAAAGGCAGCTGGTTTAGCGAGAGCACCTTTCCGCGCGGCTTACCACGGCCAATGACTTTCCGATCCGACCGGTGTTGTTCGGGGACACTCACGGATGTAGTGGCCCGCCTCCACACTTGAAACAGGTTATCATATTGGGGCGTGGAGCAGCATTAGCAGCGGGCCACCATAAGTCTTGGGCGGTACATATCGCTGGTTGGGGCGAGGCGCCTCAAAGGATGGCCTCGAGTGAACTCGGGGCAGCGAGCGGTGTTTGGAATCCAAACCGGCGCTTCGAGATCCAGAGCGGATGAAGAACCAAAGTCACGGAGTGCTTGCGTGAAGCTTCAAAGTCGACCGTCCGGCCAAAGACCGATGGCCTTGTTGACTAACTTCGAAGGAAGTGCACTCGTGCAGACGAAGATCACGACGAAGCTCGGGGCTAAGTCCCTTGCGGAACCTTGCCTGCTTCTTGGCGTCGGTAGAAACCTCTTCAGGGGCATAACATACTAGATTTCCAAACTCACGGTTGTAAGTATCCACAGTCAGTCTACCCTGGGTGAAGTTGCAGAACTCTTCCCTCTTACGATCCATGAGACCTTCCGGGATGTGATGCTCACGGAAAGCGGCACTGAATTCAGCCCAAGTAGTAATTTGGCCAACCGGGCGCATAGCCTCATAATTCTCCCACCAAAGGCTAGCAGGGCCTTCGAGGTGATAGGCGGCAAAGGTAACCTTATAGCTTCAGCCACGTTGGCAGAACGTAGCTTGTGGGTGATGCTGCGAAGCCAGTCATCCGCATCGAGAGGCTCAACGGAATGTTTGAACTTCGGTGGATACAGCTTGACAAAATCATTGAGTGACACCAGATCATTCCTTGGCTGGCATGCGGTATTCTGCTCAATCCGCTCCAGCAAGCGATTGGTCTCACGCTTGTTGCGTTCTGCCTCCAACATAACCTCGGCCAAAGAAGGCGGTTGAGGCAGATTTACATTCCTAGCTGCGCTGGCTTCTCCCTGCTCCGAAGCAGCAGGATTGTTGCGGGTGTATACCATCCTAGGAAACAAAACAACGGTTTAAACCAGGATGGCAGAATTTAGCAAGGAAGTGCAGAATGTAATGGATAACACGGAATGCAGAGATGTTCATCCGTATGACATGGTAATATAAAAACTGCCATATATATACCAACGGTCATACACACCATTCATAGTTTAGTACAAGCCCGACGGAGTACAACTATAGTGAAAGGCGTTACATCTCATCGGAAGCATTCCAAACTCCTATACATTATTTTTCTACACTTCCGGAATGATACACACTAAGTCATATTCCACAGGTCACACAGGACGGTGGAGATACAACTATTACAATACTAGGGATACTACTACTAACTCAGACAGCTCCGTAGTAGTCCTCATAGAAGTCACCACCCAAGCCTGGAAGTGGAACATGATCATCCGGGAACAGACGGTCCTGTGGAGCTTGCGGACCATAGGGACTCGGATGTGGCCGTGGTCCAACAAACGGCGGCAGACGAGGTCCACGAGGAGGGGTGATGCCTCCTACCTCACGCCACTCCATAAAGTCTGGCAGACCAGCCCGCACAGGGTACAAGTCCCTCATGTCCATGTATCCGGCTTGCAAGGCAGGTGCAAACCGAGTCAGAGTGGCCCAAAGGATCGAGCGGCATTAAAGAGCTCCATACGCAAGGCCCGGTTTTCACGGTCCTTGTCTTCCAGCATCTCTGTAGTGGTGCGGAGGAGTGAGTCCTCATGGGATGCGTCGCTGTACATACCCTGAAGGTAACCATGCACCCCAGGGAGGGATGCTGGCATGTAGCGAAAATCGGTGTTGCACAGCAAGGCAGTTCTGGCTTGAATAATTGTCATCATTGAGTAGGCTGCATCCTGCACGGACATCCCAATAGTGATCCCAAGTCCATAAGAACAGTGGAGCGGTTCAGTAGCTCCAGGATAAGATGGATATATCCTGACCGTGCACAGATATTGGCTTTGATTAAAATCTCTAAACTGCTCCTCGACGGTATATTCGGGATACCATCGATAACCGGTCTCGACCATCACCCGAACCAACATGGCCGTGTGACCACACACATCAATGCAACGGGTCGATTTAACCACTTGGTTCGGGGACGGGTGGCCATCCGAAAGCACAGCCACAATGCAAAGACATTAGAATTTCTAGGAAAATCGGGCAGCATAACATCTCAGAATGCTCAAGAACAAATTTGAGACATTCAAAATCAGATTTCAAAACCACTCAACAACATCATATCAAGGTTCTGGTTCAACTGATAGCATACTAAAAGTAGTAGAAACTGAACTGAGGCTGTAACCAACAATCCTATAAGTTACTACGGATTAGTAACACGTGAACCTGATAGAGAGAAGAGAGCCTAGTCCTATACCCACGTGGAATGAGAAGAGGATGACTCAGATTAGAGGACATAAGGTAAAGGAGTAAAAGAGCCCTACGTTCCCTCCCACAATCAATTCCCCTACATATAACTAAGGCATTTATAGACTCAACATCAACCAGTTTTGCTTAGCGAACCTACAGGCAGTCCGGCTCTGATGCCAACGCTGTCAGGACCCCGATTCCAAGTCACATCGACCTAGCCGGTAACACCTCATATCACTTTGCGGACTCACGCACGGTATTCCCACGGGTGTCGCCTTACCATGGCCCGGGACCGTTTGCGCTTTTTGGCTCACGTATATGATAGTGTCGCTAGCATCCATATGACAAAGAACCCGGCCGACATGGCTAGTCGTGAACCCAAAGCGGCGCTTAACCCATGGGGACAGGCATACATGAATCACATCGAGCATGTCGGTCATCAACGATGAATTCGGCTGTAGCACTGGCTAACAGGACTCGATATTCCGGCTGTAGCAGGCTAGGCAGACTCAATATCACCGCGTGACATTTCCCGAAGGGATGTATATAGGAACGGTGAAACACATGCCGCCACCAAGTGTCCAAGCAAAGAGTGCTGGGCTAGTAGGACTCGTGAACCGGCTGTAGCGGACTACTATCGCCGTAAGCACGAGACTACATTTCCCCATATGAGAGGCTGCCAAGGATAAACAACTAGTTTGTCGGATCCCACTCATACCAAGCATTTCAATCATACACGCAATATGCCCGATATGAGTACATACAACATGGCATCACAACAAAACTCTACAACTCAAAGTACTTTATTTAAGAGGCTCCGAGGAGCCATACATAACATATCCATACAGGTAGGGGTCACATGACCCAACACTCCACCATACAAACATACAAGCACATGCGGAAGCAAACTAGTCTGAGTACGACTCTAAAAATAAAGAAAGCTTGTTGAAGCCCTTCTATCTACAAAGGGCCCTTCACAAGCCTTGGATCACCACCGGGTGGCTAGTTCACTCGCCGACGCCAAGGTCTACATAGAACCCATCGGAGGGGGCAGTGTTGTCGCCTCAAAACATTAATTACAAACATGAGTACGGAGGTACTCAGCAAGTCTTACCACAGAATCCTATCATACATGCACATTCTCAAGAAGGTGGTGGAGTTATTTGCAGCAAGCCAGCTTTGACTCTTGGCTAAGCTATCCTACATGAAACCACTTGAAAAGCATTTGTCGCACACGAGTCCACTAATCACCATCACAATACTCCACCGTGGATCCTCTCTCGTCAACCCACGAGAGGGCCATCCGCGGCACTCACACTTATCTTGAGGCTTTTAGTAGTATCCATTTACTTGTCTATGAACTGATATAGGCAACCCAGAAGTCCTTCTCCGTGGACACGGCTATTCGAATAGATCATATTAACCCTGCAGGGGTGTACTTCTTCACACGCTCTCACCACTTACCGCCGCCATACGACATGTACTCGGCAACCTTCAAGCGGAAGCCCAACGTGGGTGTCACCACGGCCTACCTAAACACTCAAGTCTCTAATCCAGGTTTATCGCCTATTCAGGTTCCATCCGCAGGAGTCCGCCGAGGTTTCCATACGGCCCTGAACGATGTGTGCAGGGTTCCCGAGATACCAAACGGGCATTCGGTACACCGGCCACGTGTATCTACCGCATCATAGCCCACCCCTAGGGTCAGCGCCACGCACGGCCTCCAACACATATCCTACTAACACCGTAAACTAGTTGCAACTCCCGGACAGAGAACAAGGGTGGTTAAGAAGTTTAGAGGGTCCATTGGTTTTGGGCCCAATGCGTGGTAGTAACTGTTTCATGGATCACAAACACAGAACTCTGTTCTTAGGGACGGCTTCAATGAAACAACCCACCATGTACTCCTACATGGCCTCTCATCGATACCTTTACCAAAACGTGTTCAACACTTTCACTCTCGAACCCGACACAACCTTTCACTCCAGTTCATCATCCCGATGAGCCATACCTGACACAACTCTAAGCATAGCGTGGTAGGAATCACAAACATGGCTCAATCAACTCCTACACATACTAGTGGGTTTCATCTAGTTACTGTGGCAATGGACAGGTCATGCAAAGGAAGTGGGTTCAACTACCGCAACACACAACAGTTTTGAATCGCGTTGTCTTAATGCAGTAAACCAGAGCAGAAGCGGGAACATGGTTTTGTATCGGAATGATCAATGGGTTGCTTGCTCGATGTAGTGGTGGTAGGATACCGCCTTCGCATTTAATATTCGGATTATCCTGAGGCGTAACCTATCACGAAAGACACACCGAAAATAAACACACATGGCAATATGCAACAATATGATGCATGCTATGACATGGCAATATGAGTGTGTGTTGGCCTAATGCAAGCTGGAACAAATAGGGATGAACTCATTTGAATCAAAGATTCAAATGTTAGCTCATTTAACATAGCCATAAAGGTGCATTATCTTAATCTGCTTAAGCAGCAAGGATAACTTGTTCTATCATGCATGAAACCTTTACCAATGGATAGAATGGATTTTTCTGATCATTTTTCATATATAAATCTTTGCATTTGGAGTTATAGATTAATTTCTATGAATTTTTGAAGTTTGAACTATTTTCTGGAATTTCCTATAACAGAATAATTCCAGTAATTCATTTACTGCGTCAGCAATGCGTCAGGGTGAAGTCAGAGGTCAACGGGGACGTCTAGGTCAAACTAACCAGTGGGTCCCGCATGTTAGCACTTAACTTAACTAATTAGAATTAGTTTAAACTGATTAAGTTAATTAGCAGGGGGATGGCCCACCTGTCATGGACTCAGGAGAGTCAACCAGGGCCCGCCCTGGTCAAAGTCAGTGCTAACTACACCGGCTTTTAGCCGCCGGCGAGCCAGACGCGGCGGCGAGAGTGGTTTTGGCCGCTCCGGCGACCAAATGAGCCGCGGAGGGCGTCTATGTGTAGCTGGGAACAACCTGCAGCTCTTGGTCGCATTGGCTGGGCTCAGGGTGGCCGGAAACGGCGCCGGCGACGACCTAGGCGGCCGCCGGAGTTCGGGTGATGACGAACTCGTGGCTACGGTGTGCGGTGAGGAGCGTGAAGTGGTGGTTAGACGCTACGCGGTGCGGTGAGCATGTTGGACACCGAGGGGTGACCGGTGGATGGCCGGGAGCACGTCGGCGACGAGCTCCGCGGCGGCGCGTGCGGGTGAGCTCCGTGCGGTCGCTACACGGCTCGGGAGCGAGAAAGGAAAGGAGGGGGAGGTAGCTAGGCTCACGGAGAACTCGAGGAAGCACACGGCGCGGTCGGGGACGAGTTGGTGCGGCGGTGACGTCGAAGGGGATCTCCGGCGACGGCGGGGTCGGGCGAGGTCGGTGCAGAGGACTCGGGCCACGCGAGTGCTCGGGGCTCGGCTAGCTCGAGGTAGAGGAGGGCGGCGGAACTCCTAGACACGACAGGAAGGCACAAGGACGACGGAGAGCGCGACTACGGCGACGGTGCGGCTGCGGTGGCGTCGGCCATGGCGTGGGAGAGCGAGGGGGAGGAGCTGGGGAGGAGGAGAGGTGTCTGAGGGTTCGGGGGGAGAGAGAGAGAGAGCATTTCGTGTCGCAGCTCGGTGAGGGAAGCGGCGAGGCGGCGGCCAGCTGCGTGGCACGCATGCGGTGCTCGCCGTCGAGCACCTGCCTGCCTGCCTGGCCAAGCCAAGCAGCTCATTGGCGCGGCGGCTGGGCTGGGCCGGCAGGTGGGCCGGTTGGGTGGCGCCTGTAAGTTTTATATTTCTGTTTCCTTTTCTATTTTCTGTAACTTTCGGACTTTCTAAAAATACTTAAACAACTCCAAAATTCACCAAACTGCACTGGTCCTTAGTTGGAATATTTCCAACATGGAACATTTTGTTTAGATTATTTGGGCATTTGAAATATTTTATATAATTTAAATGCCCAAACTCAAATACTTATGATTTAATTCAACAACCTTAGGATGACCTAGAAAATTGTGCACCACTTTTGGCAGTGGCTCTGAACCAAAGCAAAGGTGATGAACATTTTAGAAGGGCATTTCACGTTCATTGAAAATAATTTTAGTAAGCCCTGGTTGGATTCAAAAGGGGTTCTGGGGGTTCTGTCTTCCCCATTTCAAATTTCAGATGAAAGTTAAACATGATGCACACACTAATGCCTGGACTAGCTAGGATGTGACAACATCACCCAAAGGTGAGTGCTGGAAAACGTCCGCGGCGCTGAATTCGAAGACCGATAACCGATCTAGGTCGGTGTCCGCAGGCGTACACGGTCCGGAACTTATAGCCGGAGATGAGTCCGAAGTTCCTTTGAAGCAAATATTGCAGGGTGTTGACTCTGTGTGCGGCTCCAACGCCATAGACTCTATGTCTTTGGATGGCACGCTCTGCTCTGGTTCTAAGGCCGTTGCAGCAACAGGTACCATCTCCTGGATGTGATCCGATGACTGATTCAAGTCATGTTCATCAGAGCGAGGGGGAGCGATCGTCGCGGTCTCGAATCCCTTGAAGATCAAGTCTCCACAGATATCGGCGACGTAGTTTAGGCTTCCAAATCTGACCTGATGGCCAGGTGCGTAGCTATCGACCTGCTCCAGATGGCCATGCGAGTTGGCCCGTAGTACGAAGTCGCCGAACACAACAATCTGTCCGGGGAGGAAGGTTCCTCCTTGTACAGCATCATTATCGACGATTGAAGGGGCCATCGAACCTTTTGTCGACGGCACAGTGGAACTCTCAATGAACGCACCAATGTCAGTGTCAAAACCGGCGGATCTCGGGTAGGGGGTCCCGAACTGTGTGTCTAGGATCGATGGTAATAGGAGACGGGGGGACACGATGTTTACCCAGGTTCGGGCCCTCTCTATGGAGGTAATACCCTACTTCCTGCTTGATTGATCTTGATGAATATAAGTGTTACAAGAGTTGATCTACCACGAGATCGTAATGGCTAAACCCTAGAAGTCTAGCCTATATGACTATGGTAATGTGTATCTCCTTTCCGGACTAACCCCTCCGGTTTATATAGACATCGGGGGAATCTAGGGTTTACATAGAGTCAGTTACATAAGAGGGAATCTTCATAATCGGTCGCCAAGCTTGCCTTCCACGCAGAGTAGAGTCCAATCCGGACACGGGTACAATCTTAGGCCTTCATGTCTTCATAGCCCATCAGTCCGGCCCATGGATAACAGGTCGGACGCCCGAGGACCCCTTAGTCCAGGACTCCCTCAGGGGGCAGTAGCAAGGAGCGGCGGTGATACAGCAAAGCAGCAGAGAGAGCAGCAGGGGCTCGGGCGCACCCATTCGTGGCCTCAGCCTGGGCTGGGACGGACGGTGTCGACGACGACGTCAACCGCGGCGGACGCTGGAGTTCAGTCGAGCTCGAGAACGGCGTTGCAGAGGGCAAAACGACTGGTGATCGGCACCTACAGCACCTACGCGAGCTCACCAGGAGGCACGCACGGGATCACTGGTCCACCGGAGCATTGCCAGAGATGAGTGCGTGCGGCAGAGCATTTCGGCCGACAGCGAATCGGTTGCTAGAGCTCGCTATCGAGCGCGTGGAGTGAGGGGAAGGACAGCGATTCTTACAGGGGACCTGCAGATGTGCTAAGCGGGCGCGGGGAAGGCTCGATGGCGACGAACGGGCGACAGCGATCCGAGGTGGCCGAAGAGGAAGATGTAGTCGTCGCGGTCGCTACAGGGGATCCGAGCTCCAAGTCGAGGTGGTAGGCGGTGTAGGGGACAGCGGCGGAGTGAACAGGCACGTCAGACGGGCGTGGGGAGGACGGTGGCCGCGAGGGCGAGAGCGGCCATGGTGGCAGAGCGTCAGAGCTACGCGGGGAAAGGGGATCTGGGCGAGAGGGGCGAACTGGGAGGCGTCTAGGGTTAGGGTTGCGCCAGGGAGGGTGGTCGGCGTCTTGAGGTCGCCGGGGAGTCGTTGGATGGCCGCCCCGTGTCCATCCGCGCCGTGGACGGCGCACGGACGTCCACCGCGCTGCGGTGATGTAGCGACGCGACCTCAGACGGTCAAGCCTCTGTGTTGCTGTGCCATCCCTGGATCAGTATGCTGGCACACACAGTACATCAGTGTATATATCAAAGTGCAATCACATGTATAATTAACGTAAAACTGATATATACCTCATAAGTCTCAACGGAAACAAGTAATCGGGTGTGGAGTCCCATCAACGCCATCGGCAGGTTGAGTGTAGACCGTAACCCTGTATCGTAACTCTTACTCGTCGAAGAAAATCCTGCAACATGATACGTTGCAGCCGTGTAGGTCAGTACATTGAATGTACCGGCAAGATCACAACATGAGAAAACAGATGGTAAAACTATACTATATGCAATATGGCTTTTGTGGCTCGTGTCTCGAGTTTTGTTTGCGTAAAAGCTGGTTTTATTTTCCTACATCAAAGGAATAAATGAAATCTGTACTATGGAATTTTCTATCATGACATGGTTCCGCCAACCGATGTCTCATAGCCCAAAATCATCATAAATTGCCCACAATTATGTTATCATCCGGTGTTGAGAGTTCCGAGATAGATCCAGTCCGGATGCTCAAATTGTACGTAATCGGGACACGGCTAATCGATTAGGTTTTAACCCTCTGCAGAGGTTTGTACACTTTACCCGCAAGATTCGATCCTCTCTTTACGTTCTCGCACTTCGTGGTGTTTGAGAACAAGATGACCAAACATGGTCTTCGAAGAGTTCCCCGACCACCGTCCGGTGCTCATTCAATCCTACCGTAGTTCTACATCTGCTAGCACCGCCCTAGCCAGAGTCACAACTAAGGTCAACCAAGCGAGCCCATAGTGACTTGCGGTTGCACATGTAAGCTTCCGGCATGAAGTATTCTTCCGTCTCTTTGAGTCTGGGTGAAGCTTTCCGCAAGATGTCATGGCGCTTCTCCATGCATCCCGCCAACCACTGGTTTCTCCAGGTGCCCGTCAACCGCCCTTCACCCAAAGAGTGTGTATTGAATTCTTGTCTCGAGTCTTGAAGTCTTGAGGCCTTGAAAATGCAGTCCTTGCAGATGCCATCATGGAGTTGTCGTCATTGACGAGAGTCCTCCTTCTTCACACTACTCGAAGCATCGATACCAACCCCGTCTACTATAGCGTAGCATTAAAATAAATAACGTCCCGGGCTTGGTAACAGGGGATGGGTTCCTACCTCATGCATACTACTCAACTACAAGAATTCAGTATCACTACTGGAGAGTTGTTGCAAAGATGCCACTAGATGCAATAAAACACATAGGTATGAAAAACATGGTCAAAGTGAACTTGCCTGGTATTACTTGATGAAGATAATAACGCCTCGAATAAAGACTTGGTAGAACTATTCGTCACTCCGTTGAAAATCTATATTAAACAGACAATCATATAAGCAATCATCCTAGCAATCAATTCTATCAATCATAACAATACTCAATCAAAATAAAAGCAACAAAGAAAACCAAGTCGAAAACCAAAGCATAAACTTCGAAAGAAAAATTCAAGGAAAAACTAGTGGTGACCAACTCACACAAATCTTAACATAACATCACTAAATTACTCTAATAATTTTTTCTACAGCAAAGAAAATATAAATCTAATAAAATAACAGAAAATAAATTACTAATTTAATAACTAACAAAAAGAACTAATATAAAACTACTATAACCATCTAGTTAATACTAGAACAAATATAGCAACTAGCAAAACACTAAGACAACTATAACAACAAATCATTTATTAAAACATTAATAAACTATACTAAATAAATATAACAACTAATGTGTTCACAAATAATAAAAACAATATAACTTGAAGTGGAAAAAGAATTACTTTTAAAACTAATAAAACTATTTTTATCCACTATCACTATGAACTAAACAAGCAATTACAAAAACAGTAGCTAAACACTAATAAATAACTACAAAAATTTGTCTACTATAGCTAAACATAAACATATAACAACAAGTGAAAATCTACAAAAGGAATGAACTAAAAATAATTAAAAACAATAATTACATAACTAAAACAACTATATAAGCAAAACAGTACTGTTTTTACTAAAATCTAATTTAAAATACTCCAAAATTATCAAACTAAATCCTACAGCTAAAAAATATCACAAGTGACCAGGAGCAAAAAGAATTAATTAAAACCTATTTTTAAACTCAAGTTATGGCCATAATACTAATCTGAACAAAATTTATCAAATTCAAATTTAAACTATTCAAATTTGAAATCCAGAGACACTAACAGAAACTTCAGCAAATTTGTGACACATAGCAATTGGAATCACTCAAAAATACTAAAAACTCTAAAAGATATGAATTTTCTAAGATTGCTATTTTCTGAAAAAAAATGAATTACGGGATTTCGTGGATCTCATCGGAGTAGTCATCGGAGTTGGGGAAGAAGATCGGATCCGATGCTGCGGTTGATCCTAGAGGAAAGGAGATCACGGGACGGTGGAGAGGAGATCATATAAACCTCAGGAGAGGTCGAGGGCGCGGCGGCGGCACTTGGCGGCGGCGGTGGTGCTGCACTGCTGCTGCTGCGGAGAGGAGAGGAGAGGAGAGGTGTTGGTTTGATGTGTTGGAGGGGGGTGCTTGGGTATTTATAGTGGGGAGGGGAGGGTTTTGCTTGGAGTAGGGGACAAGAATTAGATTAGGATTAGGAATCCTAGGAATAAAAACGGAATAACGAAACGGGATCAAATCCTACTAGGATTTGTAAAAGAATAGGAAACCTTGGCTCCCTGGCTCCCTAGGTGCGTGCGTGCGATGGCCTTGGCCTTGGCCGGCCGGCTGGTTGGCGGCTTGGGCCTTTGGCCCAAGGCGCTGCGAATATTTTTTTTTAACAAACAGAGAGGAAAACAAAATGATAAAACAAAATAAAATGAAAATATTATATAGGCATATAATATAACAAAATTTTCAGAAAAAGATTTCCTACATGATGAACATTATTCTAGCATTAAATAAAATACACACAAATTTAAATAAGGCAAAGTGTGCTTCTGGTCCAATAAAATCCAACAAAAATCATTTTAAAATACCAAAATGACTTCAAATTAATTTCTCTCAATTTTCTGATGTAGGGAATCATGTTACCCTATTTTCCATATATTTTGTTTTTGGAGAAAAATATTTTGAATAAAACTCAAATAACTCCAAATTGGAAATAAATTCAAAGAACTTTGGATTTAATTCTTTTAAAACTCCCAACTCATATTTCATTTAATTTGAAGAAGTCATTTTATCTTCTCTCGTGAAAATCATTGAGTTGCATAAAGTTTCAGAATTGAAATATTTCCAAATGGAATTCAAATCTTTTCAAAACCCTTTTCATTTATTTAAATGGAAGAAGTAATATCATCTTCTCTCTAGGGTTTTGTGTTTGAATTGAATTTGAATTCATGGAGATCATAAATGCAAGGTGAAAGTTTGGGAATGTCATTTCATTCCTCTCAAGAAACTTTCAAAAGTTTCAAATTTCACTCAATTTCACACAATCAGTTACACAACAATCAAACAAACAAGCATAATTATTTATTTAATATAACATTCCAAAATTTAGAATTTTGGGATGTTACAAATCTACCACACTTAAAATGATTCTCGTCCTCGAGATTCGAAGAGGCTAGCAAGAAAAGGGTTAGGGTTTGGGGGTCTTCTAGCAAATCCATTGATCTGTATGGTCTAGTGTGCTACCACACTTAGAGGCATGGTTATGGTTCCATCAAAACTTATATACTCCATCCTCACCGTTGACAAAGTGTCGGTCTTCTCAAATCGTAAGGATAATTCCTTCTCTGGCTCTTCCGTGGTGGCATAACCTTTTCCTCAATTCTTTTGTCCTTTTCCTCTTGGTAAGGTTATTCCGTGATCGGGTCTTCATAGCTGATAGGTCTGTCGCCAACCCTAATCAACTATTCGATATTCTCGTGGTGGTCAACAATTAATGGTTTCTCCTGCAGGAAATGGGCCTAGTTTAAATCTCACCGTATAACCTACGATTGGCAACGGTTGCCTGTAAAGGGTTCCATCGTCCTACCATTCTATGGTTTTATGGCTTGACGTGTTGACAATCTTCTAAGGTTTTCAAGGCTCTCTGATTTTCCATCAACATATGATAGTTTATGATAGAAGTCTCCGGTATGGGGGCCAATCCATCCCGTACTTGAATCATTACCACATACGTAAACAGTGAATCACGTATTCTAACACTTGGGCATACTCACAAGCGTTGTAGAATTTCTCTTGTTCTCGAACTGGGTTCGAGTAAATCCTTTGGTTCAGCAAGCCAAACAAAACATCTATCGTTACTTCACCACTCTCGTGTTTTGCGTAACCTCCTACGTAAACGTATGCTGATTGGATCACCGATTCTTCCTAATTTATTCCTTTATCAAGGTTACATCTGTTCCTTTTCAAAATCCTGGGCCTGTGGGTTATGGCCCACTTCAACACTAGTGCAGCTTTAACTCATCCTTGGAGTAACTCTCTTGTTCCATGTTACACCTCCTTTAAATCCAGAGTACTGCTTTCTTCATACCATCATATCAAAAGCAAAACTCCAACTTTTTTTTCCTTCAACTACAGTCCGTGGAATATATATTTTCTTATCCATTAGTCTAGTCTTCTTCACGGGTACTACCACCCTAAAATGAAATTCAAAATCCATCCATAGACCATATTTCTCATATCCTCGAAAATGGTCAAAATCCGTGTTCATAGAGTAACAACTCATACAATTAAACATATGAAAACATGTGACCTTAACTTTATTGATTTCATGAATTCATTACAATATCCGAGACTTTCATTACATAAATTCAACTCCATATCCTTATGGAAATAATTGCGTCCTACTACACTTATTACCAATATCAAAATTCCAACTACTCAGCTCCAGCTTTCATCTTGTCGGAACATTTAGTAGCATAATGTCCTGCTTCCTTGCAGCGAAAACAAATGACTTTCGATAAGTCTTTGGGCTTCTTGGAGATGGTGCCTGCTCCTTGAGTTCCTTGCTTCCTTTCGAGACAATGATTGGCATAATGCCCGACGTCCTTACATTCAAAACAGGTAATATGACTCTTGTCCCTATTTGCAGAAATTGGGTTGTTCTGAGGGTGTCTTTGTTTTCTCTTCCGGGTTTCTTCGTTCGATCAAACCTTCTATTCCCTGTGGATCAAACTCTATTGCTTCCGTCGGAAGTATCCCGGATACTCTTTTCTTTCCTTGTTGCAATCTTGTGAAAATGTCCTTCTTCTCCACATGAATAGCGGCATTGGAGTAAAATTTGTTGAGGCCTTCTCCATCAAGGTCTTCAACACATTCCTTCATCACTGGTTCTTTCATAACTTCTCGGAGGGCTTCTTTCATTCCTTCTTCCTGCTCCTGAATAGTTTGTTGCACCATGGGGTAAATGTGACACTGAGTCGGGTAGTGGGTGGTTCCTTCACACAAGAAACAAGTCACCTTACTAGTTGGGCATTCCTCAGCTGGGTGTTTCTCCTCACAATGTGGGCATCCATCCTTGTGTTCCTCCTGGGTGTGTCCTATTTCTCCGCAAATCTTGCAGGCACAAGGTTTATTTCTTGGTGTATCATGGTGCTTCCGGATGAGACGTGATCTCAGCAGGGTCTTCTTGAATTCCTCCCAAGTTCTTGCTCCATTAAATCCTTGTATGGCTTGATGCATTTTCCACCAGGTTGCAGCACTTCCTTCAAAGTACTGAAGAGCGTAAGATACTTCATTCTTCCTTGAAACCAAATTGCTCCCAAAGTGATTCTCCATGTTCTGAATCCATAGCTCTGCCTCCGGCTGAGTCTTCGGTCCAGAGAATATCAGTCCAACTTCATTCATCATCTATGGGGTCCAAAAGTTTTGGGATGAGGTATGAGAGAGGTGGGGAGGGATATACACACAATACAAACAATAGTTTTTGAAGAAACAAGTTTTATTTTGGGGCTGTCGGAAAACATCAAACAAATGACAGCTCACAAATCATCGCATCTAACGTAGGTGTATAACAGGGTTTGGTCTCTAAAGGTCAAATAATTCTTCAGATTCTTCAAATTCTTCTAGTCTTCGGAGTCTTCAATTGTTGCAGCTTCAACTCTTCTAATGCATGGTGAAACCCTTGTTACTTTCAAGAGGTCATCAGTTGTCCGATATCTTTCTTGGAGCGGCTTCAGTTGATCCTTCATGTGGTCAAAAGGGAAAAGGGTATATTCTAACAATTTGAGGTGAGAGTGTCTATTTGATAAAATCAGAAAGGATGAGAAGTAAGAGTCTTTTGAAAATAAAGTTTTTAGAAATTTCCTATCCTAGGGCTCTCCGGTTTCTAGGGTCACGTCCCACACCAACATGGCTCGATACCATATCTCAGAACGACCCGACCTCAGACGGCCAAGCCTCGTGTTGTCAGTGCCATCCTCGGATCAGTATGTCGGCACACAGACATCAATGTATATATCAAAGTGCAATCACATGTATAATTAACGTAAAACTGATATATACCTCATAAGTCTCAGCGGAAACAAGTAATCGGGTGTGGAGTCCCATCAACGCCATTGGCAGGTTGAGTGTAGACCGTAACCCTGTATCGTAACTCTTACTCGTCGAAGAAAATCCTGCAACATGATACGTTGCAGCCGTGTAGGTCAGTACATTGAATGTACCGGCAAGATCACAACATGAGAAAACAGATGGTAAAACTATACTATATGCAATATGGCTTTTGTGGCTCTGTGTCTGAGTTTTGTTTGCGTAAAAGCTGGTTTTATTTTCCCTACATCAAAGGAATAAATGAAATCTGTACTATGGAATTTTCTATCATGACATGGTTCCGCCAATCGATGTCTCATAGCCCAAAATCATCATAAGTTGCCCACAATTATGTTATCAGTCCGGTGTTGAGAGTTCCGAGATAGATCCAGGTCCAGATGCTCAAATTGTCCGTAACCGGGGACACGGCTAATCGATTAGGTTTTAACCCTCTGCAGAGGTTTGTACACTTTACCCGCAAGATTCGATCCCTCTCTTTACGCTCTCGCACTTCAGGGTGTTTGAGAACAAGATGACCGAAACATGGTCTTCCGAAGAGTTCCCCTGACCACTGTCCGGTGCTCATTCAATCCTACCGTAGTTCTACATCTGCTAGCACCGTCCTAGCCAGAGTCACAACTAAGGTCAACCAAGCCAGAGCCCATAGTGACTTGCGGTTGCACATGTAAGCTTCCGGCATGAAGTATTCTTCCGTCTCTTTGAGTCTGGGTGAAGCTTTCCATAAGATGTCATGGCGCTTCTCCATGCATCCCGCCAACCACTGGTTTCTCCAGGTGCCCGTCAACCGTCCTTCACCCAAAGAGTGTGTATTGAATTCTTGTCTCGAGTCTTGAAGTCTTGAGGCCTTGAAAATGCAGTCCTTGCAGATGCCATCATGGAGTTGTCGTCATTGACGTAGAGTCCTCCTTCTTCACACCACTCTCGAGCACTCATACCAACCCCGTCTACTATAGCGTAGCATTAAAATAAATAACGTCCCGGGCTTGGTAACAGGGGATGGGTTCCTACCTCATGGATACTACTCAACTACAAGAATTCAGTATCACTACTGGAGAGTTGTTGCAAAGATGCCACTAGATGCAATAAAACACATAGGTATGAAAAACATGGTCAAAGTGAACTTGCCTGGTATTACTTGATGAAGATAATAACGCTCTCAGAATAAAGACTTGGTAGAACTATTCGTCACTCCGTTGAAAATCTATATTAAACAGACAATCATATAAGCAATCATCCTAGCAATCAATTCTATCAATCATAACAATACTCAATCAAAATAAAAGCAACAAATAAAACCAAGTCGAAAACCAAAGGATAAACTTCGAAAGAAAATTCAAGGAAAAACTAGTGGTGACCAACTCACACAAATCTTAACATAACATCACTAAATTACTCTAATAATTTTTTCTACAGCAAATAAAATATAAATCTAATAAAATAACAGAAAATAAATTACTAATTTAATAACTAACAAAAAGAACTAATATAAAACTACTATAACCATCTAGTTAATACTAGAACAAATATAGCAACTAGCAAAACACTAAGACAACTATAACAGCAAATCAATTATTAAAACATTAATAAACTATACTAAATAAATATAACAACTAATGTGTTCACAAATAATAAAAACATTATAACTTGAAGTGGAAAAAGAATTACTTTTAAAACTAATAAAACTATTTTATCCACTATCACTATGAACTAAACAAGCAATTACAAAAACAATAGCTAAACACTAATAAATAACTACAAAAATTTGTCTACTGTAACTAAACATAAACATATAACAACAAGTGAAAATCTACAAAAGGAATGAACTAAAATAATTAAAAACAATAATTACATAACTAAAACAACTATATAAGCAAAACAGTACTGTTTTTACTAAAAATCTAATTTAAAATACTCCAAAATTACCAAACTAAATCCTACAGCTAAAAAATATCACAAGTTACCAGGAGCAAAAAGAATTAATTAAAACCTATTTTTAAACTCAAGTTATGGCCAAAATACTAATCTGAACAAAATTTATCAAATTCAAATTTAAACTACTCATATTTGAAATCCATAGACACTAACAGAAACTTCAGCAAATTTGTGACACATATCAATTGGAATCACTCAAAAATACTAAAAACTCTAAAAGATATGAATTTTCTAAGATTGCTATTTTCTGGAAAAAAATGAATTACGGGATTTCGTGGATCTCACCGGAGTAGTCGTCGGAGTTGGGGAAGAAGATCGGATCCGATGTTGCGGTTGATCCTAGAGGAAAGGAGATCACGGGACGGTGGAGAGGAGATCATATAAACCTCAGGAGAGGTCGAGGCGGCGGCACTTGGCGGCGGCGGTGGTGCTGCACTGCTGCTGCTGCGGAGAGGAGAGGAGAGGAGAGGTGTTGGTTTGATGTGTTGGAGGGGGGGTGCTTGGGTATTTATAGTGGGGAGGGGAGGGTTTTTGCTTGGAGTAGGGGACAAGAATTAGAGTAGGATTAGGAATCCTAGGAATAAAAACGGAATAACGAAACGGGATCAAATCCCACTAGGATTTGTAAAAGAATAGGAAACCTTGGCTCCCTGGCTCCCTAGGTGCATGCGTGCGATGGCCTTGGCCTTGGCCGGCCGGCTGGTTGGCGGCTTGGGCCTTTGGCCCAAGGCGCCGCGAATATATTTTTTTTAAACAAACAGAGAGGAAAACAAAATGATAAAACAAAATAAAATGAAAATATTATATAGGCATATAATATATCAAAATTTTCAGAAAAAGATTTCCTACATGATGAAAATTATTCTAGCATTAAATAAAATACGCACAAATTTAAATAAAGCAAAGAGTGCTTCTGGTCCAATAAAATCCAACAATAATCATTTTAAAATACCAAAATGACTTCAAATTAATTTCTCTCCAATTTTCTGATGTAGGGAATCATGTTACCCTATTTTCCATATATTTTGTTTTTGGAGAAAATATTTTGAATAAAACTCAAATAACTCCAAATTGGAAATAAATTCAAAGAACTTTGGATTTAATTCTTTTAAAACTCCCAACTCATATTTCATTTAATTTGAAGAAGTCATTTTATCTTCTCTCGTGAAAATCATTGAGTTGCATAAAGTTTCAGAATTGAAATATTTCCAAATGGAATTCAAATCTTTTCAAAACCCTTTTCATTTATTTAAATGGAAGAAGTCATATCATCTTCTCTCTAGGGTTTTGTGTTTGAATTGAATTTGATTTCATGGAGATCATAAATGCAAGGTGAAAGTTTGGGAATGTCATTTCATTCCCTCTCAGTAAACTTTCAAAAAGTTTCAAATTTCACTCAATTTCACACAATCAGTTACACAACAATCAAACAAACAAGCATAATTATTTATTTCATATAACATTCCAAAATTTAGAATTTTGGGATGTTACAGGTGAACATAGGTAGGGGGTGGCTCATCTGTTGGGCTGGGCCGACCACTGGGCTGGCAGGCCTAAGTGCACAGTGCACCTAGGCCTTTTACATTTGTTTCTTCTTATATTCTTTTTATTTCTACCTTTTCTTTTTATTTGTTATGTTTTGTACTTATCTTAAATAGCAATACGGTTTAGTAAAATAGGAAACTTGTCCCCATAATTCTCATTGCAAAATTGGACATTGCCACAAAAGGTTTGATTCCAAAATTAAATAGTTTAGCATTTTATAAATTACAAAAGGCATTTAACTAATAGTTTTAGCTATTGTTTTAATTAGCTTAGTGCATTTAAACCTTTTATAAATATTTGGTTTCTCCAACATGATTACCTATGCATTATTTGGCACGACCCGAACATTTTAGATTTAACATTTGAAAACTTTCATAGTTTGACTTTAATTCAAACTTGAATTTGAATCGGTTTTAAACTAACGCGAGTTTATCAACAGAAACCGAGGTGATGTGGCATCATTAGCAGAGGGTTACTGTAGATTAATTATCCGGGCATCTCAATTCTCCTCCACTACAAGAAATCTTGTCCCGAGATTTAAGAGGTGGAGTAAGGGGGAAAGATCTGTTTACGAAATTCTAACGAATCTTCTCGGTCTTCGTTGCTCTTCTCGAAGAGGTCGATCCATTACATTGATGTCTTCATTCCTATGCTTCAGTCATCATGATGTTGCCGGCATCCTTCCATCAGGATCTCCATCGTACTTACGACGGAATAAGGGGGTATTCCGGAAGAACGGATCTCTGCAAGGTTTACTATCTAGTCGATAACATCGGGGAAGGTGGCGGAAAGTAAGTCTCAAATTGAAACTTAAGAAAATATCAAGAGCAAGGTAAGAAGTTGCAATAAGAGTTTCAATCGGATAGGCAATCATTCGTTGCCTAAACCAGAGTGTGGAAGGGGTTCAGAGCAAGGGGAATAAGTATTGTGTTCGATACCAGAATTGATCACTAGGATGGTGGCTCGAGAATTACATACGAAACGAAGCGCAAGGGATAACTTCGAAACAGTGATGTACATGAGAGTCAGGTTTCGATCATGTGGAACTATGGGTTATGGGCCCACCATGTGGGTTAAAAGAAGGGAGGGCGTTGTCATCTTGCACGATCATGATAGAAGGCGTGTTAGAGGATAGCCTATCAGTTATGTCGGCAACAGCGTCGGTACCAAGGGCGAGGGACGAAGAGAACCATCTTCCTGCTCGTTGAACGAGGCGGACCAATAGGCAAAGTTCTCGTCCATCGGTGGCTACCGGAATGTCATCAAGAATAGTAACAGGTTCTTACTGACAGGGTTGTACACCGAGGTGCTTACAAAAGTAGTGACTTATTACTGCTTAGATCATATAAACCTCAAGAAGGTTAAACCAAACAATGGAAAGGAAAATAAGATTATCAGATTAAACAGAACAATGGAACGGAAATGTGTTTAAACACATATTTCAGGGGTATATCACTTCCAAGGACAAGCAGAGCATGATATCGGTGAGAGGATATAAAGTAGAAAACCCTTTAGTTAATGGGAGAAAAATTTCATGACATTACCCATACAATGGTGTTTGGATAATTGAGCAAGAAACATTTAACATTGGGCTTTAAATGTTTTTGTTGAAAATCAGAGTACCACAAACATGCTTCGAGATAGCATTAACATGGTCAACAAGGGTCGGACTTTGGATACACAAAGATTCATCAGGAACAACTTGTAGAATAATTCTTACAAGAAAGGATAGCCTTGCTGAAAAGGAAACTATAACAATAGGTCCTCCGTCCAGGTGTGCTAGGAATGACATCACTTTACCGGGTCATATAAAGACCAATGTTATAAGTCTTTGGAAATATGTTCCAACCATCATATATGACCGAGATTCAGATCTGATTGGTGTCAGGATACCTCAGACTCAGGATGCCTGATAAGTAAAAGGTGCAACACGAATTGATGAGATGGCATTGCAAGATTATCAGGAAGTGAACTATGGAAGCGAGTTCCGAAACAAGAGTTCATCATTAAACCAAGGAGAGGATGAAGAGGTGGCTGAGGGATTCAGCGTCAATTCATCGAGATTTTTGACAAGATGGATTTCAACAATTATGTGAACAAGGAGATAACATTAGTTGGATCAAATGATATAATGATGTATGCTCGATGAAAACACACGCAATTAAACATTGGTTGAAAGTTGTGCCCGAAATATGGGCAGAGGTAGCATGATCAATGTTAAAATGGTGATTTGATAACCAATGGTCTAAGAATGAAATATTGACCATTAACTTCAAAGCAATAGGGTTGCTAGAACTTTTGAAGTGGCGCATCATAGTTCAATTGTCGGTTTTCCGGTTAGAAACAACACGGGGACCAAGGGATGAACAGATATGGCAAGAAGTATCACCTGTATCAAGAATTCTTAAGTGGTGGTGAGATTCTAACAACATTCTTGACATACGGAATGGTAATACTCCAAGGTAGAACATAACATAAGCTGGATAGCAAGGAGCTCCATAACATGATCAAGTTTGTGTCAGAGGGGAGGCAATAATGTTGTCGATGATAACACAGATCATCGAGGGGCAAGGGTGGTATTTCTCATCAAAAATTCAATATTTATCTTGGAAGAGCTCAGAATGTTGATGATGATCATGACACATTTGTCGAGAGATTTCAAGATGTAATCAATCGGTGATGACATCGAGTCAGATGAATGGTGAAGCAAAAGGTTATTGGAACCAAGGGTATGACACAAACTCCAAACCAAGTTTGTTGTTCAAGGCGAATTGACATGATGAGGAAGATCAACGTAAGCTTAGCTCATCGTCGAAAATTGTGCTTCGGGAAGAAGGACCAGGTAGCACAGTTAAAATTTAGCACAATAATGATATAGCCGATTAGGCTAGGAATGACTTGAAGGATTATTAAACTCATAAGCAACGGAGATTACTTAAGAGTTATCGAACCAGAGTGCGGAATCGGTTCACTTACCGATGTTTTGAGCGACTAACAACTCATAACCCATGAAAAATTGGAATTAGTGAGAAATAATAGATGATGAAGACTCATAAGATGCAACACAGTTCTTAGATATTCTCGAGATACCAGAGGGTAATACTCGACGGTAGATCAAAGTAGAGGTTGGACTGGCGTATTGACTTGCAAAAGACAAGTGCTTTAACTTGTCTGAGAAATGGGATCAAAGAGAAAATATGGTCAGAACCACGATTGCATAGGATCAATTCACATATACCAGATGATATTATATCAATGAAATAGTTATTATTACAAGAAGCTTCTATGGTAGGATCTACATCGTGTCCATGGGCATGAACACAAAGTTCAAGGTCGACTCCCACTTCTTCAATGAATAACCTTCCATTCACCTCTCACTTTCGAAGAAGTTGTAGTGTTCAAATTTTATCTAGCAAAATACCAGAAGAGTATGACTCGCGAAAACTTTCGAGTTCAGACATATTAAGGAAGGCATAGGTTCAACCCGTCAGGGTATCGTGGAAACATATACCACAAGCTTCAATAGTAAATACCACCAGCTCAAAAACAGAGCATGGTTGAGAAAGCAAATGATGCAATTTACCAAAGGCTTTATATATCCGTGGAAAGGCTCACAAGGTTATTTGAATATGGAGGACACTGCTGGATAATAATCCAACAAGAGATCTGGTGGTCTACAACGGAGTCGATGTGAGTATCGGTACTCTATCAAAGGAAGAAGGAATGCAAGTGCATCGGATTATAGAAACAACTGACTAACTCAAAGCTCAAATGCAAAGGAATTATGAATTCCAAGACAAGGGATCAGAAGCAATGCTCTGATTAGGGATGGATAAGTTGAATAGCCTTAGGGGTACAATCGAGGCAATTTGATTGGTCGAGAACCAGCTCCTGTTCAGAATGACGTCTAAGCTGGAAGGATGAATTCTAGGATCTGATTGAGGATTGCTGGCATTCTCAACATATTGAATCAAAGGACTCAAGATGATAGTGACAAAGGATGCCAATAAGATTACTAGACTTATTGGATTATCCATAATGCAAGCAAGCAAAACTTTCAAGAGCAATAAGCTACTGAGGATTTTCGGAAGGTTGAATAGTATTTCGAAGACCTTTCTGAAACACATGAACAACTGGGAATGAGCGGATACTCGGTAAGTGTGAGGAATTATTTGCAGGTGTATTCATGAGGAAAAGGAGCTGCAAGGCAGCAGACACAAAGGATCCTCAGAATATCCGAAGTATGTTACGGTATCTTGTAATAACAAGATCATCGAGAATAAACGTATGGATGGCAAGTATAAGTAGCTATCCATAGGGATGTCTTGGTGGTAGGGAATTGCAAAAACGACGGGAACAAAGTCTCGAGAGAACAACAGAGGGTATCTTTGAAATCTTCTGGTGTAGCAGACGATCATCTGTGATAAGGGGCTCTCCGGGAGAAAGTATTTTCGAGAACCTAAAGTTAGTTTTTTTAGCAAAATCATTTAACCCGAATAGAAGAGAGATCAGAGTCCCAGAGTATAGATGAGGAATAAAAGATCCTAGTACCACCCAATGGCGACGTGGGCCCGTAAGCCACACAGGCAAGTTAGTAAAACATTTTTCTCAGGCTAGCCTCAACTTCGGCCAAGGAGTGTGGAAGGAGGATTCCTATAGGCAGTCGGCTCTGATACCAACTTGTGACGCCCCCGATTCAATCGTACACTAATCATGCACGCAAAGCGTAATGCGATCAAGATCGAGGACTCACGGAAGATATCACAACACAACTCTAAAAACATAAATAAGTCATACAAGCATCATAATACAAGCCAAGGGCCTCGAGGGCTCGAATACAAGTGCTCGATCATAGACGAGTCAGCGGAAGCAACAATATCTGAGTACAGACATAGTTAAACAAGTTTGCCTTAAGAAGGTTAACACAAACTGGGATACAAATCGAAAGAGGCGCGGGCCTCCTGCCTGGGATCCTCCTAAACTACTCCTGGTTGTCGGCGGCGGCCTGCACGTAGTAGTAGGCACCCTCGATGTAGTAGGGGTCGTCGTCGACGGTGGCGTCTAGCTCCGGGGCTCCAACCTTTGGATGTGACAACCAGGTAAAAAGTAAAGGGGGAAAAGCGGGAGAAAGCAACCGTGAGTACTCATCCGAAGTACTCGCAAGCAAGGATCTACACTACATATGCATGGGTATCTGTGTAAAGGGGCAATATCGCTGGACTGAACTGCAGAATGCCAGAATAAGAGAGGGGTAGCTAGTCCTGTCGAAGACTACGCTTCAGGCAGCCTCCATCTTGCAGCATGTAAAAGAGAGTAGATGGTAAGTTCACCAAGTAGCATCGCATAGCATAATCCTACACGGCGATCCTCTCCTCGTCGCCCTATTAGAGAGTGATCGCCGGGTTGTATCTAGCACTTGGAAGGGTCTATTTTATTAAGTATCCTGTTCTAGTTATCATAAGGTCAAGGTACAACTCTGGGTCGCCTGTTACCGTGGACACGGCTATTCGAATAAATCAACTTCCCTGCAGGGGTGCACCACATTACCCGACACGCTCGAACCCTCTGGCCGGGCACACTTCCTGGGTCATGTCCAGCCTCGGGAGATCAACACATCGCAGCCCCACCTAGGCTCAACAGAGAGGTCAGCACGCCGGTCTAAATCCTATGCGCGCAGGGGTCTAGGCCCATCGCCCATTGCACACCTGCACGTTACGTACGCGGCCGGTGAACAGACCTAGCCTCCCTTATACAAGAGCAGGCGTTCCAGTCCAACCCGGCGCGCACCGCTTAGTCGTTCATGTCAACAAGAGCTTCGGCTGATACCACGACGCCGGTTGCCCATATCTTGTCCCACGTGGCGGTTAGTGCGTATAAGCTCAACGACCCAACTCAGATCAAATACCATGTTCTCGTTAAGCGTGTTATTATGAAGTAACCACGGACACCGACCAGGGCCATGCCCAACTCTCACCTAGGTGGTCTCAACCTGCCCTGTCGCTCCGCCACAAAGTAACAGTCGGGGGCCGTCAGGAACCCAGGCCCACCACTACCGGGATGGAGCCACCTGTCCTTTCAGCCGCCACATCAGAAGCACTTGCGGATACTCTACGAGCCGACCCGACTTTAGTCACCACATGTATCATACAATATGTATGTAAGTATATAGCCGTAATCACCTCCCGAGTGATCACGGCCCAGTGGTATAGCATGGCAGACGGACAAGAATGTAGGACCACTGATGGAATACTAGCATCCTATACTCAGCATTTAGGATTGCAGGTAAGGGTAACAACTGTAGCAACAATGACAGGCTATGCAGCAGAATAGGATTAACCGAAAACAGTAACATGCTACACTACTCTAATGCAAGCAGTAGAGAGAAGGAATAGGCGATATTTGGTGATCAAAGGGGGCTTGCCTGAAAGCTTTGATGCACAGGAAGAAGGGTCGTCAGTGACGTAGTCGTACACAGTGGCATCAGCGTCGGTCTCGGGGTCTACCGGAGAAGAAGAGGGGGAAGAAACAGTAAATACGGAGCAAACAAAGCATCACAAAATATAACAAGGCAATACGCGGTGCTAGGGGTGATCTAACGCAGGGATAGGTAATACCGGCGAAGGGGTAAAACATCCAGGAAAGTATTCCCGGTGTTTCACGTTTTTGACAGATGAACCGGAGGGGGAAGTTCCATGTTCGCTATGTTAGGGATGTGTGGCTGTCAAACGGACTGCGTGTTCTGATTACTCGTCTCGTCATTCTAGCAACTTTCATGTACAAAGTTTTCATCTGACTTACGGTTTATTTTATATTAATTTTTAAAGTTTTAATTCATTTTATAAATTATTTTAATTTGAAAACATATATTGCGCAGCATGATGTCAGCGGTCAACTCTGACCATTGATTGGGTCAATCTGACAGGTGGGCCCCATTTGTCATTGAGACAGTTTAACTAAATATAACTGGTTAGTTTTAATTAAGTGATTAGGCTAATTTAATAGACTTAATTATGTTAATTAATCTTTTAACTAATTAACTATTTTTTTAAATCCTTCTTTTCATAAAACAGGGGCATGGGCCCCTGCGGTGAGTGTCACAGGGGAGGAATGGGGCGGGTTAGCGGGCTCCCGGGCAACGGAGCCCCGAGGCGAACCCAGCAAGCTAGCCGGCGCAAAGGGCATCTTGTGCCTGCACGGCGGGCGGCGCGGAGTGGCGAGGGGAGGCGGGGTTGCGGCAGCAGCAGCGGAGGCGGAGCCGAGCATGCGGGCGAGGCGAGGCCGGTCAGCGGGGAGCGGCCGACGTGTGGGTTGTGCACGGGAGCAGGCAGGTGCGAGGCAAGGGCGGGGGAGCGTGCGCGGACGGGTAGCAGCACGTCGCGGCCAGCCGGAGATAGGCGTGGCCGGGAGCGGCAGCGCGTGCATGCGAGAAGCCAGGGCGCGACCGGAACGAGTTAGGGGCGGCACCAGAGCGGGCAGGAGCAAGGGACGGCCCCAACGCGGGAGCGAGGCGGCGACAGAGGCGGGGCGCGCAGGGGGCAGTAGCGAGGAGCGGTGGTGATAGAGCAAAGCAGCAGAGAGAGCAGCAGGGACTCGGCCGCACCCATTTGTGGCCTCAGCCTGGGCTTGGACGGACGGTGTCGACGACGACGTCAACCGCGGCAGACGCCGGAGTTCAGTCAAGCTCGGGAACGGCGTTGCAGAGGGAAAAACGACCGGTGTTCGGCACCTACGGCACCTACGCGAGCTCACCAAGTGAATGGAGGCACGCACGGGACCACTGGTCCACCGGAGCATCGCCGGAGATGATCGCGTGCGGTGGAGCATTCTGGCTGACGGCGGATCGGTTGCTAGAGCTCGCTATCGAGCGCGTGGAGTGAGGGAAGGAGAGTGATGCTTACAGGGGACCTACAGATGTGCTAAGCGAGCGCGGGGAAGGCTCGATGGCGACGAACGGGCGACGGCGATCCGAGGTGACCGAAGAGGAAGATGTAGTCGTCGCGGTCTCTGCAGGGGATCCGAGCTCCAATTCGAGGTGGCAGGCGGTGTAGGGGACAACGGCGGAGTGAACAGGCACGTCAGACGGGCGTGGGGAGGACGGTGGCCGCGAGGGCGAGGGCGGCCATGGTGGCGAGCGCGCGAGCTGCTGCTGAGAAAGGGATCTGGGCGAGAGGGGCGAACTGGGAGGCGTCTAGGGTTAGGGTTGCGCCAGGGAGGGTGGTCGGCGTCTTGAGGTCTTCGGGGAGTCGCCGGATGGCCGCCCCGTGTCCATCCGCGCCATGGACGGCGCACGGACGTCCACCGTGCTGCGGTGAACAGAGGTAGGGGGTGGCTCAGCTGTTGGGCTGGGCCGACCACTGGGCTAGCAGGCCTAAGTGCACAGTGCACCTAGGCCTTTTACATTTGTTTCTTCTTACATTCTTTTTTCTTTCTGCCTTTTCTTTTTATTTGTTATGTTTTGTACTTATCTTAAATAGCAATACGGTTTAGTAAAATAGTAAACTTTTCCCCTTAATTCTCATTGCAAAATTGGACATTGCCACAAAAAGTTTGATTCCAAAATTAAATAGTTTAGTATTTTATAAATTACAAAAGGCATTTAACTAATAGTTTTAGCTACTATTTTAATTAGCTTAGTGCATTTAAACCTTTTATAAAAATGTGGTTTCTCCAACATGATTACCTATACATTATTTGGCACGACCCGCACATTTTAGATTTAACATTTGAAAACTTTAATCGTTTGACTTTAATTCAAACTTGAATTTGAATCGGTTTTAAACTAACGTGAGTTTGTCGATAAAAACCTAGGTGACGTGGCATCATTAGCAGAGGGTTACTGTAGCTTAATTATCCGGGCGTCACAGAGACGTATCAAGCATCCCCAAGCTTAACTCATGCTCGTACTTGAGTAGGTAAATGATAAAAACAGAATTTTGATGTGAATGCTACCTAACATATTTATCAATGCAATCTTATTTATTGTGCCAAGAATATTCATATCCATAACATTTAAAACAACAGTTTAATATTGACATAAAAAATACTTCAAGCATACTAATAAAACAATCATGTCTTCTCAAAATAACATGGCCAAAGAAAGTTATCCCTACAAAATCATATAGTCTGACTATGCTCCATCTTCATCACACAAAGTATTTCATCATGCAAACCCCGATGACAAGCCAAGCAACTGTTTCATATTTTTGGTGTTGTCAAACTTTTTCAACTTTCACGCAATACATGAGCGTGGGCCATGGATATAGCACTATAGGTGGAATAGAATATGGTGGTTGTGGAGAAGACAAAAAGGAAGGAGAAAGTATCACATCAACTAGGCAAATTAATGGGTTGTGTAGATGCCCATCAATTGATATGATGCAAGTGAGTAGGGATTGTCATCCAACGCACTAGAGCTATAAGTGTATGAAATCTTAAAAAGAAACTAAGTGGGTGTGCATCCAACTTGCTTGCTCATGAAGACATAGGGAAATTTGAGGAAGCCCATCATTGGAATATACAAGCCAAGTTCTATAATGAAAAATTCCCACTAGTATATGAAAGTGACAAAATAGGAAACTCTCTATCATGAAGAACATGGTGCTATTTCAAAGCGAAAGTGTGGAAAAAGGATAGTAACATTGTCCCTTCTCTCTTTTTCTCTCATTTTTTTGTTTGGGCTTCTTTGGCCTCTTTTTCTTTATTTGGGCTTCTTTGGCCTCTTTTATTATTTTTGAAGTCTGGAGACTCATCCCAACTTGTGAGGGAATCATAGCTTCCATCATCCTTTCCTCACATGGGACAATGATCTAATAATGATGATCATCACACTTTTATTTACTTACAAATCAAGAATTACAACTCGATACTAGAACAAAATATGACGCTATATGAATGCCTCATGCATATGAGAACAATATGACAATGATGGTATGTGTCATAATAAAATGGAACGGTGGAAGTTGCATGGCAATATATCTCGGAATGGCTACGGAAATGCCATAATAGGTAGGTATGGTGGCTGTTTTTAGGAAGGGTATATGGTGGGTTTAATGCACCGGCGAAAGTTGCGTGGTACTAGAGAGGTGCGTATAATCCATGGACTCAACATTAGTAATAAAGAACTCACATACTTATTGCAAAAGTCTATTAGCCATCGAAACAAATTACTACATGCATGCTCCTAGGGGGATAGATTGGTAGGAAAAGACCATCGCTCGTCCTCGACTACCACTGATAAGGAAGACAATCAAAGAATAAATCATGCTCCGACTTCATCACATAACGGTTCACCATACGTGCATTCTACGGGAATCACAAACTTTAACAAAAGTATTTATACCAATCCATAATTGCTCACTAGTATGACTCTAATATCACCATCTTTATATCTCAAAACGAATGCAAGGAATCAAACTTTGCATATATTCAATGCTCTTTACATGAAAGTTTTTATTATATCCCTTTTGGATGCCCATCATATTAGGACTCAATTCATAACCTAAACAAATTACCATGTTGTTTAAGACTCTCAAAATAATATAAGTTAACCATGAGAGTTCAACAATTTCTACAACATAAAACCACCGTCGTGCTCTAAAAAGATATAAGTGAAGCACTAGAGCAAACTGCCTAGCTAAAAAAGATATAAGTGAAGCACATAGAATATTCTAATATAAATTCACCATTAAATCATGTCCCTCTCAAAAGGTGTGTACAGCATGGATGATGGCAAACTGAAAAGCAAAGACTCATATCATACAAGACGCCAAGCAAAACACATATTATGTGGTGAATAAAAATATAGCCTCAAGTAAATTTATCAATGGATTGAAGAAAAAAGAGGGGATGCCATTTGGGGCATCCCCAAGCTTAGATGCTTGGTTGTCCTTGAATATTACCTTGGGGTGCCTTGGGCATCCCCAAGCTTAGGCTCTTGTCAGTCCTTATTCTATAGTCCATCAAATCTTTACCCAAAACTTGAAAACTTCACAACACAAGACTCAACGGAAAACCCATAAGATCCGTTAGTATATTAAAATAAATCACCACTTTAGGTATGGTTGTGAACACATTCTAAATTTATATTGGTGTTATATCTACTTTATTACAACTTTGCATGGTTCATACCCCCCGATACTACCCATAGATTCATCAAAATAAGCAAACAACACATTGAAAATAGAATCTGTCAAAAACAGAACAGTCTGTAGTAATCTAGAAATTTCGTATACTTCTGTAACTCCAAAAATTCTGAAAATTTAGGAAAATCTAGGAAATTTATATATAAATCTTGTTTAAAATTATCAAGAATTTATCTCGTTCCAGCAGCTCAAATCAATTCTGTTACTGGTTGCAAAAGTTTTTGTTTTTCAGCAAAATCAAATCAACTACCACCATGACCATCCCAAAGGTATTACTTGGCTCAAACACTAACTAAAACACCAAAACACAATTACTAAAGAAGTAATAATGTGTATTTATTCAAGAACAGAACCAAAAACAAAGAACACAAAATAAAAAATCGGGTTGCCTCCCAACAAGCGCTATTGTTTAACGCCCCTAGCTGGGCATAAAACATAGATCTAGGTATTTTCATCTTTGGTATGCAATCCATAAGTAGCCCTCATAATAGATTCATATGGAAACTTAATTCTCTTTCTTGGAAAGTGTTCCATGCCCTTCCTTAATGGAAATCGAAATCTAATGTTTCCTTCTTTCATATCAATAATTGCACCAATTGTTCTAAGGAAATGTCTACCAAGAATAATAGGACATGTAGGATTGCGACCTATATCAAGCACAATAAAATCTTCGGGCACATGATTCCTATTTGCAACAATAAGAACATCATTAGTCCTTCTCATAGGATTCTTAATAGTGGAATCCGCTAGATGCAAATTCAAAGAACAATCATCAAATTTATGGAAACCAAACACATCACACAAAGTTTTCGGAATAGTGGAAATGCTAGCACCAAAATCACACAAAGCTTTGCACTCATAATATTTAATTTTAATTTTAGTAGTAAGCTCCCACCCATCATAAAGCCTTCTAGGGATAGAAACTTCCAATTCAAGTTTTTCTTCAAAAGATTTCATCATAGCATCAACGATATGTTTAGTAAAAGCTTTATTTTGATTATAAACATGAGGTGAATTAAGCATGGATTGTAACAAGGAATTACAATCTATCAAAGAAAAATTATCATAATTAAAGTCCTTGAAATCCAAAAGAGTGGGTTGATAACCCAAAAGTATAGGGGATTGCAACAGTTTTCGAGGGTAGAGTATTCAACCCAAATTTATATATTCGACACAAGGGAGCCAAAGAATATTTGATGGTATTAGCAGCTGAGTTGCCAATTCAACCACACCTGGAGGTTAATTATCTGCAGCAAAGTGATCAGTAGCAAAGTAGTTTGATAGTTTTGATAGTAGTGACAGCAGCAACGGTAACAGTAACAGTGACAGCAGTAATTCGTAGCAAGTGTAACAGTGATGATAGCAATAGTATCGCAGCAAGATCAATAAGGATAAATTTGTAGGCATTGAATCGGTACTTGTTGGATGATATTCATCATGTGACAGTTATAACCTAGGGCGATATGGCACTAGCTTCAGTTCATTGATATAATGTAGCCATGTATTCCGTAAATAGTCATACGTGCTTTATTAAAAGAACTTGCATGACATCTTTTGTCCTACCCTCCGTGGCAGTGGGGTCCATATTGGAAACTAAGGGATATTAAGGCCTCCTTTTAATAGAGAACTAGAACAAAGCATTAACACATAGTGAATACATTAACTCCTCAAACTACGGTTATGACCGGGAGTGGGCCCGGTTGTTGTCACTCCGGGGTTGCCGGATCATAACACGTAGTAGGTGACTATAACTTGCAATATCGGATCTAAAACATGGATATAATGATGAATTCATAAACGGTTCAGATCTGAGTTCATGGCACCCGGGCCCAAAGTGACAAGCATTAAGCATAGCAAAGTCATAGCAACATCAATCTGAGAACATAGTGGATACTAGGGATCGGGCCCTAACAAAACTAACTCAATTACATGATGAATCGCATCCAAGTCCTCACCGACCAGCGAGCCTACGAAGGAATTACTCACTCCCGGTGGGGAGCATCATGGAATTGGCAATGGAGATTGGTTGGTGATGACGAAGAACAAAGATCCCCCTCTCTGGAGCCCCAAACGAACTCCAGATCTGCCCTCCCGAGGAAGAACAGGGCTTGGTGACGGCTTCGTCTCGTGGATCGCGATAATTCTTTCTCCTTGATTTTTTTCTGGAATAATGTGATTTTATAGTATCAACGGGGCCGCCAGGTGGGTACAACCGACCTGGGCGCGCCAGGAGAGGGGGCGCGCCCTGGTGGGTTTTGCCCAACCAGGGGCCCCTCTCTGGTGGGTCTTGGCTCCAGAAATTCTTATTATTGATATAAAAATCCTCGCAAAGTTTCGTTCCATTCCGAAAACTTTTATTTCTGCACAAAAACAACACCATGGTAGTTCTACTGAAAATAGCGTCAGTCTGGGGTTAGTTTCATTCAAATCATGCAAATTAGAGTCCAAAACAAGAGGAAAAGCGTGAGAAAAAGTAGATACGTTGGAGACGTATCAAATCCCCCAAGCTTAAACCTTTGCTTGTCCTCAAGCAATTCAGTTGATAAACTGAAAGTGAGAAAGAAAAACTTTTACGAACTCTTTTGCTCTTGTTTGCATAAATAAGCTTAAACAGCACCCAGGTTTTTAGCCAACAATATAACTAACCATGTCAGCAATAACATTTAAAGATTATATTAACTCATATCAATGACATAATCAGCTAGTGAGCGATAATAAGATATCTCAAACAGCAACATGTTGTCAAAACAATCATGATATAATATGACAATAGTTGTATCTCGCTAGCCCTTTCTGAGACCGCAAAACATAAATGCAGAGCACCTCCAAAGTTCAAGCAGCGACTAAACATTGTAATTCATGGTAGAAAAGACCCAGTCATGATGCACCCAACATTAGCTATACATAATGCATAAATCATGACAGTTGTGCTCTACTCAGTTTTTGGCGCTTGTTTTTAGAAGGTGATGACACAACATAAAAGTAAATAGAAAGTCCCTTCGCAGAGGGAAGCAGGGATTTGCAGAGGTGCCAGAGCTCAGTTTTTAAAACATAGATAAATGATATTTTGAGACATGCACCCTTCTTATTCACTTCATGACTATCAGTTATCAACATCTTCCATGCTAAGCACACTAGTGGCGGTTCCCAAGCGGAAAGTAAAGGTTTTGACTCCATTGGGAGTTTTTGTGATTATCCAAGAGATGAACTATTTTTTCATGTTTGCAGTTTGGAACTGGGCATCCCTAATACAGCCCATTTCCTCGTGCTATGGCAAGTGAATAAACACTCGACCTGAGGATAACCCGCTTAGCACGGAAGATATCGACCACCTCATGTCGTTCCAAGAACGATCTAGGCACACAAAACAGGTAATTTTTTAGAAGTTTTTAGAGGTGGCACATGCAAATTCACTTAGGACGGAAGGGTAATACCGTATATAGGTAGGTATGGTGGACTCATCTGCAATAACTTTGGGTTCAAGGTTTTTGGTGTACAAGCAGAATTCCCACTTAGTATAGGCGAAGGCTAGCAATTAAGATTGAGAAGCGGCTAGCTCGAGAGCAACAACGATCATAACCAGGCATTATGTATAAGTAACATTGTACACTAGCATGAGTAGGATATAAACACCATGAATATAAATATTATAGAGGCTATGTTGGTTTTGATTCAACTACATGCATAAACATGTACCAAGTCAAGCCACTCAAAGATTCAGAGGAGGATACCATATCATCATACTACATCATCATTTTAACGCTATGTTGATATCCAAGATAAATCATTATCAACTCCCAGCTACTTATGCATGGCATGAGAAACTATAATCTCTAATTGTCATTGCAAACATGTTTAATCATAATGGGCGGAAGCCTGGATACTAGGTTAAACATATTTACACAAACAGAACAAGTTGAGTTCATACCAGTTTCTCTTTGCCACGGCCAGCTCATTGAATATCGTCGTTATTGCCTTTCACTTTCACGACCGAATGATATGAAAATAATAATAGTGCAAGAGTGCCATGGACTAAGCTGGAATCTACAAAACATTTTATTCAACAGGAGGAGACAAGGTGAAATGTGCTCTTTATTAGTTCAACATTTATTCATATGAGAGCCACTCAACATTTTCATCGTGGTCTTCTCCTCAGTAAGACACGAATAAAAAGAAAAGAAATTCAGAGAAACACACTGAAATATTTTTGGATTTTTTTGTTTTCTTGAACAAGCAAATAAAAAGCAAAAACGAGAAAAACTATTTACACGGGAAAGCTCCCAACAAGCAAAAGAAGAACAAGGAAATCTTTTTGGATTTTCTTTTTAATATTACTACTAAGAATGCATGGAAAGTAAATTAATACAACTAATTTTTTGGTTTTTCTAAAGTTTTTCAAACACACAAGAAGAAAGCAAGAAAATAAATCTAAGCATGGATGATACAATGAAAAAGTGTGAGCACCAACAAATAGAATGATATGTGAACATGAATATAATGTCGGTGAGAAACACGTACTCCCCCAAGCTTAGGCTTTTGGCCTAAGTTGGTAATCAATCAATAGCCTGGAGGGTATTAGGGATCCTGAGGAGCGGGCATCCACACATCCCACTGCTGAGGTCCTTGAGCAGTCTCTGCAGCAGCGTGAGCGTTCCAGTAGGTGAGGATGTCTGCAGGCATAATCCGGTATCCCCCCTAGCAATAGAATCAAACAAAGCAGGTGCAGGAAAGGGGATAACATCACGAGTTTCAATGCTATAGACCAGGTTATAAGGAATGGCAATGTTAGGACGATCATGTGCAAGAAAGTGAGGATGTCGGATGAAGAGGTAAGTGAGGGGGGCCACGTGGGGACCACAACCCACCAGGGTGCGCCAAGGGGTGCTGGCACGCCCAGGTGGGTTGTGCCCACCTGGTGCACCTCCCTCTGGTATTATTTGCACCAAAAATTCTTAAATATTCAGGAAAAAATCATATAAAAAATTTCAGGGCATTCTGAGAACTTTTATTTTTGGGTCATTTTTTTTATTGCACGGGAAATTCAGAAAACAAACAAAACATGGCATTTTATTTTATTTAACTAATAAAAACATAGAATAAAAAGTAGGGACATAAAGTAGTGCTTACTAAATTCATCAACTTCATACCGCTCAAAAATGATCCATTAATAAGGTTGATCAAGTCTTATTAACAACCACTTTCGATTAGCATGAAACCGAAGAACTTTCATAAATCACTAAGTTACCTCAATGGGGAATTGCATTTCCCCAACAATAAGCATTTCATATTTCTTTTTGATAGTAGGTAGAGGTATTTGAAAACTTCCAATAGTGATTGTCGGAGATTTTTCAATAACATTAATACCATTCACTTGGAATTGTTTCTTCAGAAAGTGCACCATATGCTCATCACCATTGATATGAAAAGTGACCTGGCTTTTATTACTATCAATAACAGCCCCTGCAATATTCAAGAAGGGTCTACCAAGGATAATCGACATGTTATCGTCCTCGAGCATCTCAAGTATAACAAAGTCAGTCAAAATAGTAACATTAGCAACAACAACGGGCACATCCTCACAAATACCGATAGGTATGGCAGTTGATTTGTCAACCATTTTCAAAGATATTTCAGTAGGTGTGAGTTTATTCAAGTCAAGTCTTTTATATAAAGAGAAAGGCATAACACTAACACCAGCTCCTAAATCACACAAAGCAGTTTTCACATAATTCTTTTTGATGAAGCAAGGTATAGTTGGTATTCCCGGATCTCCAAGTTTTTTAGGTACTCCATCTTTAAAATTATAATTAGCAAGCATAGTGGAGATTTCAGCTTCCAGTATTTTTCTCTTATTAGTGATGATGTCTTTCATATACTTTGCATAAGGAGGCATTTTCAAGATATCAGTCAAGCGAGTACGCAAAAAGACTGGCCTTAGCATTTCAGCAAAGCGTTCAAATTCTTCATGATCATTCTTTTTAGTTGACTTAGGTGGAAAAGGCATAGGTTTTGAACCCACAGTTCTCTTTCTTTACCATGTTTTCTAGCAACAAAGTCTCTTTCATCATACCTTTTATCTTTGGGTTGTGGGTTATCAAGATCAACAGGTGGTTCTATCTCAACATCATTATCTGGTTCTTTTTCATTATTTGGTTGAGCATCTTCATGAACATCAGCATTATCTTTTTCATTATCACTAGGTGAGTGTTCATTACCAGATTGAGTTTCAGCATCTGAGATAGAACTTTCATTATCATTATCAGGAGGTTTTTCTATTTCAAGTTCACTAGAAGTGTGCAAAGTCCTATCATTTTTCTTCTTCTTTTTCTTTTTAGAAGTACTAGGTGCACTAATGTTAGCTCTTTGTGAATCTTGTTCTATTCTTTTAGGATGTCCCTCAGGATAAAGTGGTTCCTGAGTCATTTTACCTCCTCTAGTTGCAACTCTAATAGCAAAGTCATGCATATTATGATTCATTTCATCAAGTAATTCTCTTTGTGATTTAGCAACTTGTTCTAATTGAGTTTGAACCATAGAAGCATGTTTTCCAACACCTCTAACATCATTTGAGATTGTAAATAACAAGTCACTCAAGCGAGCAATCATATCAGAGTTATATTTTAATTGTTTCATAACATTTTGCATTGAAGTGATCTTGTTTTCTAATGTAGTTTTCAAACTCATAAAGGCATTGACTAGGATGCATATTGTGAGGATTATCATTTTCATTGAACTTCATAAGAGAATTTACCTCTGCCACCTTAGGCATTGGTGGTGTATTAAGCCCATGTATTTCTTCAATAGGAGGTAAATTTTTAACATCCTCAGCTCTAATACCTTTTTCCTTCATAGATTTCTTTGCCTCTTGCATATCTTCGGGACTGAGATATAATATACCCATCTTCTTCGGAGTGGGTTTAGGCGGTGGTTCAGGAATAGTCCAATCATCATAATTTTTCAATATGTTATTCAATAATTCTTCAGCTTGAGCAATAGTTCGTTCCCTGAAAACGCAACCAGCACAACTATCTAGGAAGTCCCTAGAAGCATGGATTAGTCCATTATAGAAGATATCAAGTATTTCATTTTTCTTAAGAAGATGGTCAGGCAAAGCATTAAGTAACTGGCAAAGCATCCCCCAAGCCATGGGAGACTCTCTTCTTTAGTTTGCACAAAGTTAAATATTTCCTATAAGGCAGCTTGTTTCTTATGAGTAGGGAAATATTTTCAGAGAATTAATAAATCATATCCTGGGGACTACGCACACAACCAGGAGCCAGAGTATTGTACCAAGCTTTAGCATCACCCTTTAATGAGAAAGGAAATAATTTGAGAATAAAGTAGTAGCGGGTTTTCTCATCATGAGTAAAAAGGGTGGCTATATCATTCAAATTAGTAAGATGAGCCACAACAGTTTCATTTTCATAACCATAGAAAGGATCAGATTCAACCAAAGGAATTAACTCTGGGTCGACAGAGAATTTGTAATCCTTATCAGCAATAAAGATAGGTGACGTAGCAAACTTAGGATCACATTCCATCCTAGCATTCAGAGATTTTTCTTTATAATTTTATAGTAATTTCTCTAGATCATCTCTATCATTGCAAGCAAGAATATCACTAGTGGCTTCTTCACTCATAACATAACCTTCCGGTACCTTAGGCAATTCATATCTAGGAAGGCTAGTTCTAGCAGGTGTTTCAGGAGTTTCAGTTTCAAGCTCATCATCAGATTCAACAACACCATGTTGTATAACTCTAGCAATTTGTTTATCAAGAAAATCACCAAGTGGCACATAATCATTATCAAGCAAGTAACTAGCATCATCATAAGCATTATCCATAGCAGAAGTAGCATCATAAATAACTTGCGACATATTATAATTGATAGCATGTGGTGGTGTTGCAAGTTTACTCATAACAGAAGGTGAATCTACAGCAAAACTGGGTGGCAGTTTCTTACCTCCCCTCGTCTTTGAGGGAAATATCTTAGTCTTTGGATCCTTCAGATTCTTCATAGTGAAAATGTGATAATAATCCCAAGTGACTCAACAAATATAGCTATGCTCCCCGACAACGGCGCCAGAAAAAGGTCTTGATAACCCATAAGTATAGGGGATCGAAACAGTTTTCATGGGTAGAGTATTCAACCCAAATTTATAGATTCGACACAAGGGGAGCCAAAGAATATTTGAAGGTATTAGCAGTTGGGTTGTCAATTCAACCACACCTGGAGATTAATTATCTGCAGCAAAGTGATCAGTAGAAAAGTAGTTTGATAGTTTTGATAGTAGTGACAGAGCAACGATAATGATAAAGATGACAGTGATAATTAAGTAGCAAGTGCAACAGTGATGATAGCAATAGTAACTTGTTGGATGATATTCATCACGTGACATTTATAACCTAGGGCGATACGGCACTAGCTCCAGTTCATCGATATAATGTAGGCATGTATTCCGTAAATAGTCATACGTGCTTTATTAAAAGAACTTGCATGGCATATTTTGTCCTACCCTACCATGGCAGCGGGCTCCATATTGGAAACTAAGGGATATTAAGGCCTCCTTTTAATAGAGAACCGGAACAAAGCATTAACACATAGTGAATACATGAACTCCTCAAAGTACGGTCATCACACGACAAAAAAATACACTTCCGTGATGATACGTGTTTGTCACAGTAGGTCGCGTTTTTTGTCATGCATGTACATCCATGACAAATTTATGATAGAATCAAGATAGTCATACCTGTGCTGTCGTAGAAGTGTTCCATGACATTACCAAAATTATCATCACGGAAGTGTCCACTTCCATGACGATAAATCGCGCGTCACAGAAGTGCTTTCGTCAAGGGTGACCGACACGTGGCATCCACCATAACGGAACGTCGTTAAGCTATCGGGTCGGGTTTTGGATCCGATAACCCGTTAACAGCCCCGACCAATGGGAAATTTCCACGTGTAAAATTCTTATTGGCCGGACGAAACACGTGTCAGCTCGTCAGTGGGTCAGATAGGCGTCTATGATACGTTGACACGTGGCACGGCCCAACAGAGGCCCATTCCCGTGAAAAGGCTGGCCCGTTTGACTTGGTCAAAAGCTGGCAGGCCGGCCCATGGAAAGCCTGTTAACAGCCTGTTCGCATATAGACCATTTACAGCCCGCTAACCCAAGGCCCGTTCGCCCTATTCAATTAGGCCCGATGGCGTCATCTGGGCCATCAATATGATTCCAGCCGTTTTCGCTTCGCCCATGTATGGCCCATGACGTCTTCGGCCCATATGAGGCCCTATGTAACTCTTGGCCTATTAATGGCCCGTGGTGAAACGGCCCGTAATGAACGATGTATCACTTTACACCCATTAACGGCCCGTGGTGAAACGGCCCGTAAAAACGATGTATCACTTTATACCCATTAACGGCCCGTTATTCCGTTGGGCGTTTCCAGCCCATGTTATCTTCGGCCTTCTCGAGCCCATTTATTCTTGGGCTATTTTCCAAGCGATTCGTTTACTTACGGCCCGTTCTTGTCATTTTTTCGCTTGTGGGCCAAATTCAGCCCGTGGTTATAGTCGGCCCGTTTGTGGTCCGTTAATCGTTGAGGCGTTTTCATAGCGTCATCAAATCGGCCTATTAATGATGGCCCGTTATGGTCCGCCCATGAATGGACGATTCAACTCTAGCCCGCTTACGCCGAATGCGGTATGTTTGGCCCATGTTTGTGTCGATCATCTGACCCGTATAAGGCCCATTGTAATCTGCCCATAGAAGGCCCATTGATGATCGACTCGTAGAAGGCCCATTGTTTCTCGGCCCGTAGAAGGCCCATTGTTTCTCTGACCCGTAGAAGGCCCATCGCTTTCTGACCCGTGGGACGCCCAATGTCACTATAGTAAATATTAGCCCATGGTTATTGTGGCCTAGTTTTGAAAAATAGGTTATTGCAGCCACTAGCAAACCGCAGAAAAAGAACTGCACTAACTACAAGCAAACAAATAAACAAGACAACAAGGAAATAAATAAGCAAGCAACTTACACTAGGCTATCACGGCTATTACACATATTACATCCACTGGGCATCAAAGTTCGCCACCAGTGCAAATATAGGGAACACAAGAAGACATATAAGCGCCGACAAAAAACAAGTCCGAGTTGAAACCACTTGAAAGAGCTCAAGAAACAATATCACAGGTACCCATAATGTTTGCAAGATGCTTAGCAAGCTTATTAACTTTCTCTTGTTTGGCGCTTAAGTCCTCCAGCGCTTGCTTTTGCACTAGAAAGTATGCATCTAAATTCTGCAGGGACTTCCTCAGTCCTTCAGCTTCCTATCGCATAACATCTGATCGATGTCTTTCAACTTGAAGTTGAGACTCAAGAAGCCGAACTGATTCAGGCAACGAGTTCGAAGAGCTGGTGCCAGCGAGTGGTAGCCATAACTCGAACACTACATCAAGATGGACTTTGGGGTTGTCTCGGTGTCTTCAATATAGTTTTTATCAGCTTTCTTGGAGACCAACAGGATGTCTCACTATCTTGAACCTTATCTGCATTACTTCCTTTACCATTGCATAACAGGGTACTCTTCTCCAATATTTTATCCGCATTCTAAAAGAGAAACAAACAAACACATCTCAGGTTTACAATGTAGTATATGAAACTCATTTTGGTAAACCAGTTCAGTAGTAAGGTGGACAGGATAACAGCATGAAACAAACATATATCTATGTAGTATGGTCACTGTATGGTCTATATCATTCTAGTTTATGTTGCCAAATCAAGATAGATATAGTTCGAATCATATCTATTTAAGACAAAGCAGCATAGAAAGAATATAAGTGTGGGAAACTACACAACAATAACAACACTTGTAATGTGCATGGCATGAGAACATAATTGTTTATTCAATTGAAACTGAAATCAACATAGAGCAAGTTACAACAGCAAGCAGCCAAACACGTTGAAGAAACAGGTTTAAAACATACCTGTTGCGCCATTGGAGTTTCAATTGCATCGTTCAAATTTGAAATTAGTTGGTATCAGTAAATACAGTGATGCAAGAGCAAAGTAGTATGAACCATAGCTACGGAACCTGACCTGAGAACAATTCTTCTTCTGCTTTAAGCGTTGACTTCGGGTTTGGAGTGGTGGTCCTCGTGATTTGGGCCCTGCAGTTGCCTTACTAACTGCTCGTTTTTTGGGTGCTCTGTGGTGGAGATGGTGATGTGTCAACGGGAACTGGGTGTCTATCTGCTAGGGTTGGGGTTAGAAGGGGTGTAGCTGGTTCTCTGTCCAACTGGGTGTTGGGGAACGTAGCAGAAATTCAAAATTTTCCTACGTGTCACCAAGATCTATCTATGGAGAAACTAGCAACGAGGGGAAGGAGAGTGCATCTACATACCCTTGTAGATCGCTAAGCGGAAGCGTTCAAGAGAACGGGGTCGAAGGAGTCGTACTCGTCGTGATCCAAATCACCGGAGATCCTAGTGCCAAACGGACGGCACCTCCGCGTTCAACACACGTACAGCCGGTGGCGTCTCCCATGCCTTGATCCAGCAAGGAGAGAGGAGAGGTTGAGAAGACTCCATCCAGCAGCAGCACAACGGCGTGGTGGTGGTGGAGGAGCGTGGTAATCCCGCAGGGCTTCGCCAAGCACCAAGGGAGAGGAGAAGGAGGAGAGGCAGGGCTGCACCAATAGAGGGAGAAAACTCATGTATGTTGGGCAGCCCAAAACCTCAAGTATATATAGGGGGGAAGGGGGCTGCGCCCCCTTTAGGGTTTCCTCCCCAGGGGTGCGGCCAGCCCTAGATCCCATCTAGGGGCGGCCAGGAGGAGGAGTGCCTCCCAAGTCAGCTGGAGGCCTCCCCTTTAGGGTTTTCCCTTCCCATGCGCATGGGCCATGGGGGCTGGTGCCCCTGGCCCATTAAGGCTAGGGCGCCCCCACAGCCCATGCTACTGTATTGGACGTGGTGGAACAATTTCCGGACCTCCGGACCCCTCCGAATCCTCCGGAACCTTCCGAAGCTTCCGGTACAATCTGAAAAAACCCGAACTTTTTCCTAACCCGAACAACAACTTTCCATATATAAATCTTTACCTCCGGACCATTCCGGAACTCCTCGTGACGTCCGGGATCTCATCCGGACTCAACAACATTCGGTAACCACATACAAACTTCCTTTATAACCCTAGCGTCCATCGAACCTTAAGTGTAGACCCTACGGGTTCGGAGACATGTAGACATGACCGAGGCGTTCTCCGGTCAATAACCAATAGCGGGATCTGGATACCCATATTGGCTCCCACATGTTCCACGATGATCTCATCGGATGAACCACGATGTCAAGGACTCAATTGATCCCGTATACAATTCCCTTTGTCTAACGGTATTGTACTTGCCCGAGATTCGATCGTCGGTATCCCGATACCTTGTTCAATCTCGTTACGCAAGTCTCTTTACTCGTTCCGTAACACATCATCCGTGATCAACCCCTTGGTCACATTGTGCACATTATGATGATGTCTTACCGAGTGGGCCCAGAGATACCTCTCCGTTTACGGGAGTGACAAATCCAGCCTTGATTCGTACCAACCCAATGACACTTTCGGAGATACCTGTAGTGCACCTTTATAGCCACCCGATTCGTTGTGACGTTTGGTACACCCAAAGCATTCCTACGGTATCCGGGAGTTGCAAAATCTCATGGTCTAAGGAAATGATACTTGACATTAGAAAAGCTTTAGCATACGAACTACGATCTTTGTGCTAGGCTTAGGATTGGGTCTTGTCCATCACATCATTCTCCTAATGATGTGATCCCATTATCAACGACATCCAATGTCCATGGTCGAAAACCGTAACCATCTGTTGATTAACGAGCTAGTCAACTAGAGGCTTACTAGGGACATGGTGTTGTCTATGTACCCACACATGTATCTGAGTTTCCTATCAATACAATTATAGCATGGATAATAAACGATTATCATGAACAGGGAAATATAATAATAACTAATTTATTATTGCCTCTAGGGCATATTTCCAACAGTCTCCCACTTGCACTAGAGTCAATAATCTAGTTCACATCGTCATGTGATTAACGCTGATAGGTCACATCGCCATGTGACCAACATCCAAAGAGTTTACTAGTGTCAGTAAACTAGTTCACATCATCATGTGATTAAGACTCAATGAGTTCTCAGGTTTGATCATGTTTTGCTTGTGAGAGAGGTTTTTAGTCAACAGGTCTGAACCTTTCAAATATGTGTGTGCTTTGCAAATTTCTACGTCACATTGTAAACGCTGCTTCCACGCTCCACTTGGATCTATTCCAAATGGTTGCTCCACTATACGTATCCGGTTTGCTACTCAGAGTCACTCGGATAGGTGTTAAAGCTTGCATCGACGTAACCCTTTACATCGAACTCTTTATCACCTCCATAATCGAGAAACATGTCCTTATTCCTCTAAGGATAATTTTGACCGCTATCGGTGATCCACCTTGATCACCTTTGTACTCTCTTGCCGGATATGTAACAAGGCACACATCGGTGTGGTACACAGCATAGCATCTTGTAGAGCCTACGTCAATAGCATAGGGATGACCTTCGTCCTTTCTCTCTTTTACTGCCGTGGTCGAGCTTTAACTCTTAACTTCATACCTTACAACTCAGGCAAGAACTCCTTCTTTGGTGATCCATCTTGAACACCTTCAAGATTATGTCAAGGTATGTGCTCATTTGAAAGTACCATTAAGCGTTTTTGATCTATCCTTATAGATCTTGATGCTCAATGTTCAAGTAGCTTAATCCAGGTTTTCTATTGAAAAACACCTTTCAAATAACCATGTATGCTTTCCAGAATTCTACATCATTTTGATCAACAATATGTCAACAACATATACTCATCGAAATTCTATAGTGCTCCCACTCACTTCTTTGGAAATACAAGTTTCTCATAAACTTTGTATAAACCCAAAATCTTTGATCATCTCATCAAAGCGCACATTCCAACTCCGAGATGCTTACTCCAGTCCTTAGAAGGATCGCTGGAGCCAGCATACCTTTTAGCATCCTTAGGATCGACAAAAACTTTCTGATTGTATCACATACAACCTTTCCTTACGAAGACTGGTAAGGAAACTCGTTTTGACATCCATCTGCCAGATTTCATAAATGCAGCTAATGCTAACATGATTCCGACGGACTTAAGCATCGCTACGGATGAGAAAATCTCATCGTAGGCAACTCTTTGAACTTGTGAAAAACTCTTCACCACAAGTCGAGCTTCATAGACGGTGACATTACCGTCCACGTCTGTCTTCTTCTTAAAGATCCATTCATCTCAATGGCTTGCCGATCATCGGGCAAGTCCACCAAAGTCCATGCTTTGTTCTGATACATGGATCCTATCTCGGATTTCATGGCTTCTAACCATTTGTCGGAAATTGGGCCCACCATTGCTTCTCCATAGCTCGTAGGTTCATTGTTGTCTAGCGACATGACCTTCAAGACAGGATTGCGTACCACTCTGAAGTAGTACGCCTCCTTGTCACCCTACGAGGTACAGTAGTGACTTGATCCGAAACTTCATGATCACTATCATAAGCTTCTACTTCAATTGGTGTATGTACCACGGGAACAACTTCCTGTGCCCTGCTACACACTAGTTGAAGTGACGGTTCAATAACCTCATCAAGTCTCCACCATCCTCCCACTCAACTTTTCGAGACAAACTTTTCCTCGAGAAAGGATCCGATTCAAGAAACAATCCCTATTGCTTTCGGATCTGAATTAGGAGGTATACCCAACTGTTTTTGGGTGTCCTATGAAGATGCATTTTATCCGCTGTGGGTTCGAGCTTATCAACCTGAAACTTTTTCACATAAGCGTCGCAGCCCCAAACTTTTAAGAAACGACAATTTAGGTTTCTCCAAACGGTGTCGTCTCAACGGAATTACGTGGTACCCTATTAAAGTGAGTGCGGTTGTCTCTAATGCCTAACCCATGAACGATAGTGGTAATTTGATAAGAGACATCATGGTACGCACCATATCTAATAGGGTGCAACTATGATGTTCGGACACACTATCACACTATGGTGTTCCAGGCGGTATTAATTGTGAAACAATTTCCACAATGTCTTAATAGCGTGCCAAAGCTCGTAACTCAGATACTCATCTCTATGATCATATCATAGACATTTTATCCTCTTGTCACGATGATCTTTAACTTCACTCTGAAATTACTTGAACCATTCAATAATTCAGACTTGTGTTTCATCAAGTAAATACACTCAGTATCTACTTAAATCATCCGTGAAGTAAGAACATAACGATATTCACTGTATGCCTCAGCACTCATTGGACTGCACACATCAAAATGTGTTACTTTCAACAAGTTGCTATCTTGTTCCATCTTACTGAAACCGAGGCTTTTCAGTCATCTTGCCCATGTGGTATGATTTGCATATCTCAAGTGATTCAAAATCCAGTGAGTCCAAACGATCCATCTGCATGGAGTTTCTTCATGCGTATACACCAATAGACATGGTTCGCATGTCTCAAACTTTTCAAAACGAGTAAGTCCAAAGATCCATCAACATGGAGCTTCTTCATGCGTTTACACCAATATGACTTACATGGCGATGCCACAAGTAAGTGGTACTATCATTACTATCTTATATCTTTTGGCATGGAAATGTGTATCACTACGATCGAGATTCAATAAACCATTCTTTTAGGTGCAAGACCATTGAAGGTATTTATTCAAATAAATAGAGTAACCATTATTCTCCTTAAATGAATAACCGTATTGCGTTAGACATAATCCAATCATGTCTATGCTCAACGCAAACACCAAATAATAATTTTAGGTTTAACTCCAATCTCGATGGTAGAGGGAGCGTGCGATGCTTGATCACATCAACCTTGGAAACACTTCCAACACGTATCGTCAGCTCACCTTTAGCTAGTCTCCGTTTATTCCGTAGCTTTTGTTTCGAGTTACTAACACTTAGCAACCGAACCGGTATCTAATACCCTGGTGCTACTAGGAGTACTAGTAAAGTACACATTAACATAATGTATATCCAATATACTTCTATCGACCTTGCCAGCCTTCTTATCTACCAAGTATCTAGGGTAATTCTGCTCCAGTGGCTGTTCCCCTTATTACAGAAGCACTTAGTTTCGGGTTTGGGTTCAACCTTGGGTTTCTTCACTGGAGCAGCAACTGATTTGCCGTTTCATGAAGTGTCCCTTCTTGCCCTTGCCCTTCTTGAAACTAGTGGTTTCACCAACCATCAACAATTGATGCTCCTTCTTGATTTTTACTTTCGCGATGTCAAACAACGCGAATACCTCAAGGATCATCATCTCTATCCTTGATATGTTATAGTTCATCACGAAGCTCTAGCAGCTTGGTGGCAATGACTTTGGAGAAACATCACTATCTCATCTGGAAGATCAATTCCCACTCGATTCAAGTGATTGTTGTACTCAGACAATCTGAGCACAAGCTCAACGATTGAGCTTTTCTCCCTTAGTTTGTAGGCTAAGAAAATCGTCGGAGGTCTCATACCTCTCGACGTGGGCACGAGCCTGAAATCCTAATTTCAGCCCTCGAAACATCTCATATGTTCCGCGACATTTCGAAAACGTCTTTCGTGCCTCAACTCTAAACCGTTTAACTGAACTATCACGTACTTATCGAAACGTGTATGTCCGATGTTCGCAACATCCATAAACGACGTTTGGGGTTCAGCACACTGAGCGGTGCATTAAGGACATAAGCTTTCTACTGTCCGCATAATCGCTACTTTCAACTTTCAACTATATTTTCTCTAGGAACATATCTAAACAGTGGAACTAAAGCACGAGCTTACAACATAATTTGCAAAAGGTCTTTTGACTATGTTCAAGATAATTAAGTTCATCTTATGAACTCCCACTCAGATAGACATCCCTCTGGTCATCTAAGTGATTACATGATCCGAGTCAACTAGGCCGTGTCCGATCATCACGTGAGACGAACTAGTCATCATCGGTGAACATCTTCATGTTGATCGTATCTACTATACAACTCATGCTCGACCTTTCGGTCTCTGTGTTCCGAGGCCATGTCTGTACATGCTAGGCTCGTCAAGTTAACCCTAAGTGTTTCGCGTGTGTAAATCTGTCTTACACCTGTTGTATGTGAACGTAAGAATCCATCACACCCGATCATCACGTGGTGCTTAGAAGCGACGAATTTAGCAACGGTGCACAGTTAGGGGAGAACACTTCTTGAAATTGTTGTAAGGGATCATCTTATTTACTACCGTCGTTCTAAGTAAACAAGATGCATAAACATAATAAACATCACATGCAATTATATAGTAGTGACATGATATGGCCAATATCATATAGCTCCATTGATCTCCATCTTCGGGGCTCCATGATCATCATCGTCACCGGCATGACACCATGATCTCCATCATCATGATCTCCATCATCGTGTCTTCATGAAGTTGTCTCGCCAACTATTACTTCTACTACTATGGCTACCGGTTAGCAATAAAGTAAAGTAATTACATGGCGTTGTTTAATGACACGCAGGTCATACAATAAATAAAGACAACTCCTATGGCTCCTGCCGGTTGTCATACTCATCGACATGCAAGTCGTGAATCCTATTACAAGAACATGATCAATCTCATACATCACATATCATTCATCACATTCTTCTTGGCCATATCACATCACATAGCATACCCTGCAAAAACAAGTTAGGCGTCCTCTAATTGTTGTTTGCATGTTTCTGATGGCTGTTATGGGTTTCTAGCAAGAACGTTTCTTACCTCGCAAAACCACAACGTGATATGCCAATTGCTATTTACCCTTCATAAGGAACCTTTTCATCGAATCCGTTCCGACTAAAGTGGGAGAGACGGCACCGCTAGCCACCTTATGCACCAAGTGCATGTCGATCAGTGGAACTCTGTCTCACGTGGAAGTGCGTGTAAGGTCGGTCCAGGCCGCTTCATCCCACAATACCGTCGAAACAAGATTGGACTAGTAACGGCAAGCATATTGAACAAAATCAACGCCCACAACTACTTTTTGTTCTACTCGTGCAAAGAATCTACGCAATAGACCTAGCTCATGATGCCACTGTTGGGGAACGTAGCAGAAATTCAAATTTTTCCTACGTGTCACCAAGATCTATCTATGGAGAAACTAGCAACGAGGGGAAGGAGAGTGCATCTACATACCCTTGTAGATCGCTAAGCGGAAGCGTTCAAGAGAACGGGGTTGAAGGAGTCGTACGCGTCGTGATCCAAATCACTGGAGATCCTAGTGCCGAACGGACGGCACCTCCGCGTTCAACACATGTACAGCCCGGTGACGTCTCCCATGCCTTGATCCAGCAAGGAGAGAGGGAGAGGTTGAGGAAGACTCCATCCAGCAGCAGCACAACGGCGTGGTGGTGGTGGAGGAGCGTGGTAATCCCGCAGGGCTTCGCCAAGCACCAAGGGAGAGGAGGAGGAGGAGGAGAGGTAGGGCTGCACCAATAGAGGGAGAAAACTCATGTATGTTGGGCAGCCCAAAACCTCAAGTATATATAGGGGGGAAGGGGGCTGCGCCCCCTTTAGGGTTTCCCTCCCCAAGGGGTGCGGCCAGCCCTAGATCCCATCTAGGGGGGGCGGCCAAGGACGGAGGAGTGCCTCCCAAGTCAAGTGGAGGCCTCCCCCTTTAGGGTTTTCCCCTTCCCATGCGCATGGGCCTTGGGGGGGCTGGTGCCCCTGGCCCATTAAGGCTAGGGCGTGCCCCTACAGCCCATGCTACTGTATTGGACGTGGTGGAACAATTTCCGGACCTCCAGACCCCTCCGGAATCCTCCGGAACCTTCTGGAAGCTTCCCGGTACAATACCGAAAAACCCGAACTTTTTCCTAACCCGAACAACAACTTTCCATATATAAATCTTTACCTCCGGACCATTCCGAACTCCTCGTGACGTCCGGGATCTCATCCGGACTCGAACAACATTCGGTAACCACATACAAACTTCCTTTATAACCCTAGTGTCATCGAACCTTAAGTGTGTAGACCCTACGGGTTCGGGAGACATGTAGACATGACCGAGACGTTCTCCGGTCAATAACCAATAGCGGGATCTGGATACCCATATTGGCTCCCACATGTTCCACGATGATCTCATCGGATGAACCATGATGTCAAGGACTCAATTGATCCGTATACAATTCCCTTTGTCTAACGGTATTGTACTTGCCGAGATTCGATCGTCGGTATCCCGATACCTTGTTCAATCTCGTTACCGGCAAGTCTCTTTACTCGTTCCGTAACACATCATCCCGTGATCAACCCCTTGGTCACATTGTGCACATTATGATGATGTCTTACCGAGTGGGCCCAGAGATACCTCTCCGTTTACGGAGTGACAAATCCCGCTTGATTCGTACCAACCCAATGACACTTTTGGAGATACCATAGTGCACCTTTATAGCCACCCATTCGTTGTGACGTTTGGTACACCCAAAGCATTCCTACGGTATCCGGAGTTGCACAATCTCATGGTCTAAGGAAATGATACTTGACATTAGAAAAGCTTTAGCATACTGAACTACGATCTTTGTGCTAGGCTTAGGATTGGGTCTTGTCCATCACATCATTCTCCTAATGATGTGATCCCATTATCAACGACATCCAATGTCCATGGTCAGGAAACCGTAACCATCTGTTGATTAATGAGCTAGTCAACTAGAGGCTTACTAGGGACATGGTGTTGTCTATGTACCCACACATGTATCTGAGTTTCCTATCAATACAATTATAGCATGGATAATAAACGATTATCATGAACAGGGAAATATAATAATAACTAATTTATTATTGCCTCTAGGGCATATTTCCAACACTGGGTATGGGTACAATCTGCATGAGTGTGGTTTATGTGTGGTGGGGCTGGTTCTTGGGCAAGTACAACCGTGGTTCTATCTGCATCGACAGGTAGCACGATATTTTCTGAAGACCGTGTTTTTACTCCCACACATACTGCCATCACTCCTCCAATTGAAATGGCTGATAAACAAGAAAAGTAATTGAATGTACAGACATTGTAAGATAGACAGGTGCAATGGATAGTAGGGAAGAAAACAGGGCATGAAATAATTCACATTTATGTTGTCTTAGCTAACAGAATAGCAGGACATAATTTCACATATATGATGGCTAATTAAACAGGATAGCATGACACAATTTCACATGTATGATGGCTAACTAAACAGGATAGAATGACATACTTCAAAATATGATGACTATGCAAACAGGATGACATGATATAACTATACGATGAGTCTATTAAAGTGGTTGGCATGCCATAAATCACTAACATGTCGTCGATGGAAACATGATGGCATGATATAATTCACGGATAGAATGACATAATTTAAAATATGATGACTATGTAAACAGGATGAGATGATATAACTATATTATGTCTTTAGAAAATGGGTTGGCATGCCATAATGCATATACATGCTCTCTATGTAAACATCATGGCATGACATAATTCAAATATATGATTTATATACTAAGGAAGTGAGCAGAGGGCAATCGCATATATGGTGTGTCAACTAAGGAGATGGCATTCAATATTGTGTATATGATGTAAAAACTAATCATTTCAATACAACATATGCATTATATGAGTAATATAACCCTGCCAAGTTTGAGCATACTGTAGCGACCCGACCTCAGACGGTCAAGTCTCTGTGCTTAAGTGTCATCCCTGGATAGGTATGCTGACACGCACAGTACTCAATGATTTATAACAGAGGTAAATCACATGTATAAAATAACATAAATACTATTACCTCAATCCAAATAGCGGAAGTAACAAGGTTGTGGATTCCCATCAACACCAACGGCAAAGTTGAGTGTAGAAATCGTAACCCTAACGTATCACTTACTCGCCGTAAGATCCTGCAACATGATACGTTGCAACCACAAAGGGTCAGTACATTGAATGTACTGGAAAATTCACACCATAGAGCAATGATGAATAATGGCTATCTCTACATGCATATTTGGCTGGTGGAGGCTCTATGGTTACAATGTTTTTGCGAAAAGCCAATTTTTTCCTACTGCAAAGGAATAAATTTATTTAACTATCATGGTGGTGGTTAAACATTGAGAATGGTTGACAGCATTCTCAATCCCAATTAATCATCATCATTAAAACCGAACAATATTAATTTAAAGTAACATGATGTTCACTTGATAATCCAAATACTAGATACTCAAGACATCCATAACCGGGGACACGGCTAATCATGATTAGTTTATACACTCTGCCGAGGTTTGTGCACTTTGCCCACAAGACTCGATTTCCTCCGTTTGATTTCTCGCACTACATGGTGTTTGAGAAACGGATGACCGAGACATAGTCTTTCAGAAGCGCTAGCACCTTACGAATGGGTAGACCGTACCAACCTACGACCCCTACATCAGCTAGTCTACCACTGTAAGAGTTCGCACGACTTAATCAACTATGCTAGAGCCCATAGTAGCATGTGGCTGCACACGGAAGTTTCTAGCATGAATAATCTTATGATCCCTTTGAGCACGGGTGGCGGTCCATAAAAAACAGGCAAATCCTGGTCTACCCAGTGCATAGATAGGCAAATCTGGAATAGCCAGTACCTCAATCCACCCAGATGTGTGTTTAAGTTGCCACCTTAGATAAACCATTTATTAACAATCTCACATCTGTCATGGATATTCACTCAAACCCAATCCACGTCTACGAGGATAGCATGGCATAATAAGCAAACGTAGAAGTAACTCCCAAGGGTTTGATAATAAACAGGTAATAGGTACTACCTCAACTACTTCCCATCCCACAATTTAATTAGATCCTAATCATGCAATGTTTGAGGATTGATCTAATGCATAAAAACTGGGTATGAAAAGGGATATGATCAAAGTGTGAACTTGCCTGCAAAGTTGATGAAGATGATTCGCACTCAAAACTCTTGATAGTTCTACTCGTCACACTCCGGTCAATCTATCGTGAGCAAGCAATAGTAACCACACATAAGCAATCACTCAAAAGATCGGAAAGAACGAAGAAAACAATTTGGAAAACATCAAAACCAAGCAAATAACTCTTGCAACATAAAACAATTTCTAACAGTACCAAAATTATGTGAATTTGGCCTTATCATAAAGTTTAGGTCAAGAGCTTCGATTTGCAAAAAGAATCACTCAAATCGGAGTTATAAAACTCAAGTTATGATCAAACGAAGTTCAAAAACAAATCTGTTTGAAAACAAATTTTAAAATTTTCAAAAACATGTTTGAGTTGGATTGCTGGATATAGGAGATCATAACGAAGAAGTGGGCGTTGGTTTTGCCTAATTCCAACTAACGAGCAAAAAGTTATAGTTGTTTGAAAACCAGGGGCTGATCTGTAAAGAAAATATTCACGGATGGGTCCCTGGCCGAAATCTAAAATAAAAAGAAAAATCTATCGAGCGAACGCTCGCTAACAGAACCTAACGAACGAAAATCGTTCGCTACCGAACCTAACTAATGAACGTTCGCAAAATAACAAAACCTAATTTAATAAACCGAAAAAAAACAAACCGAAGGAAAACCGGCGAACCGGGGCGGTTCATTACCGGACCGGGAAAACCGGCGAGTTGAGTGGCGGTTCCGGCGGTTCCGGCGATGGCGGCAGACACCGTCGAGGCGGGCGGCGGCTCGGCGGTCGTCGAGGCAGCGAAGTGGTCGGGAGGCGGCGCTGGCGGCGGGTGCGGTGGTGGCGTCTGGGCGGTCGATGGCGTCGCGGTTGGCGGCGCTGGCCTTCGGCAAGGCGGCGATGAAGTGTGGCGGCAGCGGGCGGGAGAGTGCGGCGCTGGGCGGCGACGAGATGCGGGAGAGGGAGAGAGAGAGAGATCCGGGGGCGGCGCTTATATAGGGGCGGGGCTGCGCCGACTTGGGAAGGAGGCGGCCGGGGCGGCGACTTCGGACTCGGCGAGTCCGGTCCGCGACGGAGGAGGAGGCGACGGCAACGGGCGGGCTGGGCCTTGACCCGATTCGGTCCGGAGAGGAAGTTTTTTTTTAAAGCAGACAACAAAAATAAAATAAACCAATAATATGAAAAATTACTATAGGCATATAATATATCAAAAGGTTTAGAAAAAGATTTCCTACACCGTGAACATTTTTGTAATATCAAATAAAATCCATAGAAATTCAAATAAAGCAAAGAGGGATTCTGCTCTAGTAAAATCCAGTAAAAAATCATTTTAAAAATTCCAAAATTAATTCAAATTTATTTCTCTCCAATTTTCTGATGTAGGGAATCATGTTACCCTATTTTCCATATATTTTATTTTTGGAGAAAAATAATTTGAATAAAACTCAAATAACTCCAAATTGAAAATAAAATTCAAAAGAACTTTGAATTTAATCCTTTGAAACTCCCAACTCATATTTCATATAATTTGAAGAAGTCATTTTATCTTCGCTCGTGAAAATCATTGAGTTGCATAAAGTTTCAGAATTGGAAATATTCTCAAATTAAATTCAAATATTTTCAACACCCCTTATCATTTAAATAAATGGAAGAAGTCATGTCATCTTCTCTCCAGGGTTTTGTGGTGAAAAGAATTTGAATTCACGAGGATCATAAAAGAAAAATGAAAGTTTGGGAAAGTCCTTTTATTCCCTCTCATTTAACTTTCAAAAGGTTTCGAAATTCACTCACTTTCAGTCAAGCAATCAAACAATCAATCAAAACTATCTATTTATTATAACATTCCAAAATTTGGAATTTTGGGATGTTACACATACACCTCAGGGGGATAATAGGACTGGTCATCTGCCACTGAATCCTCCTCTGAAGAGCTATCTGTAATCAGCAAGATATCTGCTTCAGCAGGTAGCGTTGTCTGCTCAGAAGACCTTGTTTTCACTCCAGATTTCTCCATCACCAATTCAAATGGCTGATGCACAGGAAGAGCAGTTGAATATACAAACATTGTCGACAAAAGCAATGAGAAATACAAAAAAAAGCACGGCATGATATAATTCACATATATGACGCTTGCCTAAACAGCATGGCATTGCATAATTCACATACATAATGACTTGCAACAAGATAACATTGCATAATTCACATATATAATGTCTTGCAACAAGATAGCATTGCATAATTCACATATATGGTAATTAGACACTAAACAGGTGGCATTCACACAAAGCATGTCTAAACTAAGCAAATGACATAGCAATGCAAGATACCATACGCACGATATGAGCAACATAACCCTGCCAAGTTAGGGCATGCACCTCGGGGGGAAATATGATTGGTCATCTCTCTCTGAATCCTCCTCTGAGGAGCTATCGGTAACCAGCAAGACATGCGCTTCATCAGATAGCATTGTCTGCTCTAAAGACCTTGTTTCCACTCTAGATTTTTCCATGACCGTGCCAAATGGTTGATGCACAGGAAGAGTAATTAAATGTACTAAAATTGTTAACAAATTTAACACGTAATAAAAAAATGATGGCATGATATAATTCACATATAAGATGACTGCTAACCAGGGTGGCATTGCAAAATTCACATATATGATGCCTGGCTAGAAAAGATGGCATTGCATGATTCACAAATACGATAAAGAAACTAAACAGATGGCATTGACACAAAGCATGTCTAAACTAAGCAGATGACATCTTTAATGTATACAGTAAGCAATGCAAGGCACCGTATGCATGATATTACCAACATCAGCATGCCAAGTTAGAGCGAAGACCTCATGGGGTAAATAGGAGTGGTCTTCTCCTTCTGAATCCCCCTCATAACAGTTATCTTCCTCTTGATTATGATCCGAAATGGGTGGAGGGGGGCTGCCTTTGCGCCCACCATGGAACGACGTCTAGATGAAATTTTATTGCCACGCAAGGCTCATCTCTTTTGCTCTACATGGTCAGTTCCATTGTGTACAATAACTGGCATGCATAGGAATAAAACATAGTGAGATTATGTAAGGAGTGCATGCACAAATCCAGAGTGATGGTAGCAAACTGTGGATAGACCCAAAAACAATGATAGCAGGCAGATAATAGCTTTAGTTACAAATACAGATAATGGCTCCTTCAATGTTTGTTTGCACCCAACATGAAACTCATAGTAGACACCGGAGATTAACCAGATAGTAGATAGATAGTACTGATTGATGTCCCAATATGTACCCCACAACCATTTAAAAACTCAAGTTTCAGCATTAGTTTGGACCTGACTCGGAGTCTAATAGGTGAAACGACAATAATGTAGCATGTCATCATATTAAGCGACGCATAACGTAAGCAGACACGGAAGAGTGTGACCTCTCTTGCGGACCCGTGTAGTCCTCAAGGTCATCTGCTCAGTTGATGATGGTAATGCAGTTGCCGTGGCTGTCGGCGGTGGGGAAGAAGATCTGAGGCGGCGAAAGACAGTCTGGAGAGAGGATCCCTGCTGTGGTGAACCCTTCCGTCGTTGGAGCAGCTGAGCTGGAGTGGAACACAGCGCCGCAGGAGCAGGACAAACCACACAAGGTTTTCTTTGACACATATCTGTAACAGAACTAATTGAGTAAGGGCTTGTTTGAATTTGAGGATTATAACAATGCAGGGATAGGAAATAGACAGGAATAGGATAGGAATGCACGTGCAAAACAGAGAATTTAAAAACACGGATTTCGCCAACTGGGTGTTTGATTCACAACAATTGGAAGATCACAGGATGCAAAAAGCATGGTGAGATTAAGTCAAACCACAAGAAAATGTACGGTTATAATTCTATTATGCTACTATCTCTTAGTCTTGTGCTTGATGAATAGGAATATGAAAAGGAGGAGAAGTGGAAATTAGAATTCTTATGGTTTTTCTTTCAAGGAGACACTAAAGGAACAAATCCTACAGTTTTCCTTTGCTCCATTCCTTTGAACCAAATTCATGAAAAGTAGTACCATAGGAAACTTTCCAATTCGATGTTTTCATTCACTTTTCCTTTCAAGCATCGGCGATTCTAGTAGGCAGGCTTGAGCAAGGAAAATCCTACACTAAAAAATGTTTTTGTGCTACTTCTATTACTTTGGACCCGAGCCACGCCATACTAGCTCAACTCCCGGGCCCATCGACAAATGCACAGCTCAAGCGAGAGATAAATAATGATGGCATTCAAGAGAGTCCATCACGGATAGCTAAGTTGCACGGTACCTCACTTTGCTTGTCATATAGTAGGATAAAATAATCGTATTTCCCGTTACTACGAGTGCTCGATGGACAATATATATATAACATGTAGAGTAAAAAGAGATGCAACAAGTGTACAACCTCTTTGGCGAAGCCATGTCGATCTCAGCGTGATTGGGTTGGCGGTGAGGATGCACCGCTGACTTTGCTATCGGAGGAGGAAAGAAGATCTTAGGCGTCCGGAGATGGAGCCCGAGGTACTGCTCCGCTGTGATGGAGGGTTTAAATCGTTGGAGCAGCTCCGATGAGTTGTATGGCCGAGGCTGAAACAGGACAAGAGAGACAACGAACAACGTTAACCTGAGTAGAATTCTAATAGCATCTCCAATACATGATGTAAAATACATAACCACAAAGTGCTAGATGTAAAATACATCATCCGCTCATCTCTGAACTTAACTGCCGAAACTGAATTTAACAGTCGAAACTGAACTTAACTGTCGAAACTGAACTTAACTGTCGAAACTGAATTTTGCTGTTGAAACTGAACGCGCTAGCAAGGTGAGGCTACACGTTGGTTGACTGACTTTTTCATCTCTGGTCAGTCAATTTTGCAGCCGTTGGATACGAAATCAAGGGCCTGCGGTTCATCTTCAACCTCCACCCCCTGAGACGGCCATACAGCAGCCCCCGCCACCATGGCGTGGTGCGCCATCCCGCCCGAAAACACTCCTGCCGCCGGTCCGCCGCCGCCCGCCATCCCTCTAGCCCCCTCGTGCGAGCTTTTTCTCCAATGATCCCCACGCCACCGCTTCGTGACGCCCCGATTCAATCATGCACGCAAATGTATACGATCAAGATCGTGGACTCGGGGAAGATATCACAACACAACTCTAAAACATAAATAAGTCATACAAGCATCATAATACAAGCCAGGGGCCTCGAGGGCTCGAATACAAGTGCTCGATCATAGACGCGAGTCAGCGGAAGCAACAATATCTGAAACGGACATAAGTTAAACAAGTTTGACTTAAGAAGGCTAGCACAAACCGGGATCTGAGATCGAAAGAGGCGCAGGCCTCCTGCCTCGATCCTCCTAAACTACTCCCGGTCGCCGTCCGCGGGCTGCACGTAGTAGTAGGCACCTCCGATGTAGTAGTAAATGCGCCGACGGTGGCGTCAGCCCCGGCTCGACATCCGGTCGCAGCAATCGGGTAGAGATAGGGGAAAAGGGGAACAAGGCAACCGTGAGTACTCATCCAAAGTACTACAAGCAAGGAGCTACACTACAAATGCATGGATATATGTGTAAAGGGCCATATTAGTGGACTGAATCTGCAGAATGCCGAATAAGAGGGGATAGCTAATCACGTCAAAGACTACGCTCAGCAGCCTCCGTCAACAACAAGATGAAGACAGATGGTCAAGTCTTCCAAGTAGCATCGTATAGCATAATCCTACCCGGCGATCCCCTCATTGTAACCCTGATAGAGAGCGACCACCGGGTTGTATCTGGCACTTGGAAGGGTGTGTTTTATTAAGTATCCGGTTCTAGTTGTCATAAGGTCAAGGTACAACTCAAGTCGTCCTGTTACGAAGATCACGGCTATTCGGATAGATTAACTTCCCTCTGGGTGCACCACATAACCCAACACGCTTGATCCCATTTGGCGGACACACTTTTCGGGTCATGCCCGGCAGCGGAAGATCAACACGCCGCAGCCCCACCTAGGCATAACAGAGAGGTCGACGCGGTCTAAACCTAAGCGCCACAGGGTGCAGGCCCATTGCCTGAGCACACACACGCGTATGCGTCGCTGCCGAAGCAGACCTAGCCTAGTGGCGTTCCAGTCCAATCCGGCGCGCGCCGCTCATTCGCTGATGTCACGAAATGCTTCGGCTGATACCACGACGCCGAGTGCCCATATCTTTCCCATGTAGTTGGTTAGTGCCTATGGGCTTGTAGCCAGATTCAGATGAAATACCAAGATCTCGTTAAGCGTGTTAAGTATCCGCGAACGCCGAACAGGGCCAGGCCCACCTCTCTCCTAGGCGGTCTCAACCTGCCCTGTCACTCCGCCATAAAGATCCACTCGCGGGTGCTCCACAAGCCGACCCGACTTTAGTCACCACATGTATCATGTATAAGTATATAGTATATACCGTGATCACCTCCCGAGTGATCACGGCCCGATAATATAGCACAGAGACGGACAAGAGTGTAGGGCCACGATGGAAATACTAGCATCCTATACTAGGCAAGTAGGATTGCGTAAAGGTAACAACAGTAGTAGCAAGGACAGGCTATGCATCAGGATAGGAATAACGGAAAACAGTAACATGCTATACTACTCTAATGCAAGCAGTATAGAGGAGAGTAGGCGATATCTGGTGATCAAGGGGGGGGGGCTTGCATGGTTGGTCTGGCAAGAAGGACGTGTCGTCAACACCATAGTCGAACTGGGGGTCGTCAGCAGCCTTGGGGTCTACCGGAAAGAAGTATCGGAGGGGGAACACAATAAATAACAGAGCAATCAAAGCATCACAAAGCATAACGAGGTAATACGCGGTGCTAGGTATGCCCTAACGCGGTATTAGGTGATACCGGCGAAGGGGGGAAACATCCGGGAAAGTATCCCCGAAGTTTCACGTTTTCGGACAAATGAACCGGAGGGGAAAAGTTGCGTGTTCTCTATACTAGGGATGTGTGGCGAACGGGCTGCGTATTCGGATTTGTCTCGTCGTTCTGAGCAACTTTCATGTACAAAGTTTTTCCATCCGAGCTACGGTTTATTTTCTATTAATTTTAAAAGATTTAATCATTTTTAGAATTTATTCAATTATTATAATTCAACATTATCCAGAATAGTGCATGCTGACGTCATCATGACGTCAGCAGTCAACAGAGGTGTTGACTGGTCAACTGACGTGTGGGTCCCGCATGTCATTGACTGATTAGTCTAATTAGGGTTTAATAAAACTAACTACTTAATTAGATTAATTAAACATGATTAATTAACTTAATTAATTCATTAACTATTTTAATTATTAATTAATTAATTATTAATTAATTACTTATTTATATATTTATTTTTATTATATTTTTTTAAACGTTCTGGGTCGGGCCCCACGTGCCATAGGCACAGGGGCCATAGCGGCAAAGGGGCAAGCGCAGGCGTCGGGCACAGCGCGAAGACGTATGGGCGCCAGGGCTCGACCGGCAAGGGCAACCCAACTGGGCGCCCGGCGACCACGGCAGAAGCCGGAGAAGAGGGAGGCGGTGGCTGGGGCGGCTGGGGTGGGCGCTGGGTCGGCAGTGTGGGGAGCCGCAGCGAGGGGGCGCAGCACACAGGTGGGCACGGGAAGGGCAACCGCAGCTGCGGTCGGCGCGAAGGCGACCATGGTGCGCGAGCGAGCGGGAGGAGGGGGAGGCGGTGCGGTGGCCGTGGTGCCGTTCGGCGATCCAGACGGCGCGGCGGGACGGCGACGGGAGGGAGAAGAGGAGGCCGGGGCCTCACCGAGGGAGTGTAGGGGACGGGGCAATGGGCTTGATGAAGGTCGGGGTCGGCGGCGTTGTCGAGGCGGCGGAGCGGTCCTCGGGTGGCGGCGGTGTCCTGCGGCGTCGGGCGGCGGCATGGGCGCCCAGCTCCAGAACGGGGAGGTGGAGGAGTCGAGGTAGAAGCGGCGAGCGATGATGTCGGGGGCGGCTCCGGGGCGACGTGGCGACGACGGCGACGCAGGGGAGGACGACGGCAAGTTGGGCGGGCGGCGCCCAAGAGAGGACGGGAGCGCGGTGGCGGTCTGGCGGCGGCGAGGCGGGGAGACGGGCGATGGTGGGGGCAGCGGAGCGCCTTGGCGTTGGTGGTTCGGGGACGGCGGGAGGCCCGGGCGTCGGTGGCGACAGGATCGGGTCGATCTGATCCAGACGAGCCAAGGGGAGAGAAACGTGGAGAGAGGAGGGCGTGTGTGAAGTGGGGGAGGGTTAGGGTTTACGCCTCGGGGTTAAGGGAGTGGGTTAGGTGGGCCGGCCTGCTCGGGCGGTCGGCTGGTCTGGGGTGGCCAGTTGGGCCACCTAGTCCAGGGGAGAGAGGTGGGGTTCCTTTTGTTTTCTTTTATTATTTTCCTTTTTACTTTTCTTTTCTGTTTTAATTTTAATTCCACATTAATTTTACTTAGTAAAATATGACCATAGCTCCTAAAATAACGTTTCAAAATAACCCTCAGCCACAAAATGTTTTAACCCAAACTAAAATAGTTTAGTGTTTTATAAAATACCAAAGGCATCGAAATAATGTTTTCGCTACCGTTTAAACCTTTTTAGAGCATTTATTCATTATATAGAAATGTGGATTCTTCATCATAACCATCTATGCAATAAGTGGCACAACCCGAACATTTTGTTTTTAATATTTGAAAACTTTTGATGTATGCCATATTTGGAATTTGAATTTTGAATCGATTTTTTGAACTAACGAGGAATTAGCAACAGTAACGGAGGTGACGTGGCATCATTAGCAGAGTTTTACTGTAGCCTAATTATCTGGGCGTCACAATTCTCCTCCACTACAAGAAATCTCGTCCCGAGATTTAAGCGGTGGAGTAAGGGGGGAAAGGTGTTGGTAGCGAAAAACCTAACGATTCTTCTCGGTCATAGTTGCTCTTCTCGAAGTGGTCGATCCAATACATTGATGTCTTCATTTTTCTGCTTCAGGTCATTAAGATGAAGTCGGCATCCTTTCTTCGGAAACTCCATCGTACTTACGAATAGGTCACGGGGTAGATCAGAAATGACAGAATGCTATAAGGGTAATAACCTGGGATTAACCCATGAATGAGCATATGAGTACCTCTCGAGTTGAACAAATAGAACACATCGAGAGTAAAGTTGGAAGGTCCAACAAGAAGTTTTAGGCAGCCAGGCAATCGTTCAATGCCTAGTCAGAAGGTGAAAGGGGTTTCAAGCAATAGAATAATTATTGTTCCCGATGCCAGAATTGATGATCTCATCGGAAGGTGGCTCATGGATTACATACGAGTCCACGCGGGAGGAATAACTTTGGGAACAGGGGGTGTACAGGAGAGTCAGGTTTCGATCCTGTGGAACTGTGGGTTATGGGCCCACCATGTGGTTGAAAGTAGGAAGGGGGCCGACATCTTGCACGGTCATGATAGTAAGGCGTGTCAGAGGGTAGCCCGTCAGTTATGTCGGCAACAACATCCGTACCAAGGGCGAGGGACGAAGAGAACCATTTTCCTGCTCGTTGAACGAGGCGGACCAATAGGCAAAGTTCCCGTCCGTCGGTGGCTACCGAAATGTCATCAACACTAGAAACATGGTCTTATTGACACGGCTGTACACCAAGGTGCTTTACATAAGCAGAAGATTACTACTGCTTATATAATATAGATCACAAGAAGGTTTAAGCAAAACAAAGGAAAGGAAAGGTGATTACCAGGTTAAACAGGCAATGGAAAGGAAAATGTGCTTAAACACGTATTTCAAGGGTGTATCCTTCCCAAGGACAAACAGAGCATGATATCCGTGACAAGATATAATGTAGAAAACCCTTTAGGTAAGGGGGAGAGAAATTTCATGACATTACCCATACAATGGTGTTTGGATAATTGAGCAAGAATCATTTAGCATTGGGTTTCAAATGTTTCTGTTAAAAATCGGCGTTCCACAGACATGCTTCGAGATAGTATTGACATGGTCTTCAAGCAAAGGTCAGACTTTGGATACACGAAGGATTCATCAAGAACAACTTATAGAATAAGTCTTACCATTTCCTCATGGAAGAATGACTAACATTGCTAAAAGGAAGAAGTATAACAATAGGCCCTCCGGGCAGGTGTGTTAGGATGACATCACCTTATCGGGTTAAAGACCAATGTTATAACCCTTGGAAATATGTTCAAACCATCACATCGACCAAGGTTCGGTATGATTGGTGTCGATACCTCGTGCTCGTGGATGCCCGAGAAGAAAGGTGCAACACAAATTGACGGGATAACACTGTAAGATTCTCGGGAAATGAACTATGAAGTGATTTCCGTTAACAAGAGTTCATCACTATCCCAAGGAGAGGACAAGGAGGTGGATGATGAACTCAACGACAATTCTTCGAGATTTCCAAAAGATGGATTTCCACAATTAATTGAACAAGGAGATAACATTTGTCAGATCAAATGATATAAGGAAGTATGCTCGAGGAAAACATACACAATTAAACATTGGTTGAAAGGTGCACCCGAAATATGGGTTGGGTTGCACGACCAATGTCAGAATGGTGATTCAATAATCAACAGTCTAAGAATGAACGACCGACCATTAACTTCAAAGCAATAGGGTTGCTAGAAGTTTTGGGATTACACATCACAGTCCATTTGTCGGTGGTTAGAAATAACACGGTGGCCAGGAAAAGAATGGTGATGGTGATAAGTATCACTTGTATCAAGAATTCTCCAGAGGTGGTGAAATTCTCACAACATTGAGGACATAAGAGTGTTAATGTTCCAAGGTAAAGAAGAACAATTACTGGATAACAAGGAACTCAAGGTATAACACCAAACACGAACTAGCTTGTGTTGGTGGGAAGGCAATAAAGTGGTCGATGATAACACGAATCATCGAGGGGCAAGGATGGTATTACCCATCAAGAATTCGATATGGAAGGGCTTAGGATATTGATGATGATCACGATACAGTGGTCGAGAGATTTCATCAAGATGTAATCGGTCGACGATGACATCAAGTCAATAGGAATGATGAAGCGAAAGGTTATTGGAACCACGGGTTCGACACAAACTCGAAATCAAGCTTACTGTTCAAGGCGAAATGATATGACGAGGAAAATCGACGTAAGCTTAGCTCATCGTCGAAAATTGTGCTCCGAGAAGAAGGACCGGGTAGCACAGTTAAAATCATCACGACAATGATATAGCCAAACAGGCTAGGAATGGCGGATCGGGTACAAACTCGCACTTATAGAAGCTTCTCAAGAGTTGTTGAACCGTAGTGCGGACTCGGTTCGCTTATCGGTGTCTATGAGTGTTTAATAATTCAGAGCCCGTGAAAAATTGGAATCAGTGGGAAGGTAGCACTTGATGAAGAACTCATAAGAAGTTATGCGGTTCCATGATAATCTCGAGATACCAGGGGTAATACTCGATGACATATCAAAGTAGAGGTTGGACCGGGGTATTGCTCTCGTAAGACAAGTGCTAAAACTTGCACGAGAAATGGTATTTAAAAGAGAACATGGTCGGAACCACGGTTGCAAAAGGCCGATCCCGATATAAGATGAACTTATACCAAAGGAATAATTAATTTAAGAGAAGCTTTAATGATAAGATCTACATCGTGTCCATGGGCATGAACACAAGTTCAAGGTCGACTCCACTTCTCCAATGCATAACCTTTCATTCACTTCTCACGCTCGATGAAGTTGCGGTGTTGAAATTTTATCCGCGAAGCACCGTAAGAGTATGATTCGTGAAAACTTTCGGTTCACACGGTTTAGAGAAGGCATATGTTCAACCCATAGGGGCTTCTTAGAAACATATACCACAAGTTTCAAGAGTAAATAACACAAGCCCGAAAGCAGAGCATGATTGGCCAAGCAGAGGATACAACTTAACAAAGGCATTATCTATCAGGGGAAGAACTCACAAAGTGATCAAATGTGAAGGACACTGTCGGATAACAATCCAACAAAGGACTTGATGATCCACAAAGGATCTGATGTGAGTATCGATACTCAACCGTAAGAGGAAGGAATGCAAATGCAACAGGTTATGGAATCATCTGAATAATTCAAAGCTTAAATGCAAAGGAATTATGATTTCCAAACAAAGGATCGAAGCGTACATTCGATCAAGGATGGATCAATTGAATATACCGAGGCACAATCGATGATGAGATAGTTTGGTCGAGAACCAGCTCAGTCTGAGCCGGAAAGATAATTTAAAAGGATCAATTGATGATTGCGTGCATTCGCACGTATTGAATCAACGGACTCAAAAATGATGGTGACACAGGATGCCAATATGATTACTATACTTATGGGATTAATCATAATGAAAGCAAACAAGAAATTCTAGGGCAATAGGTTGCTGAGGATTTTCGGAATATCGAATGGTATTTCGAAGACTTTTGTGTAACACATGAACAACTGGGGGATGAGTGGATACTCGATAAGTGCGAGAATTAACCGTAGGGGTATTCAGGTGACAAAGAACAGCAAGGCAGTAAGCTCAAAGGATTATCAAAACAACGATTTAGTTTTTCGTGGTATCTTGTAATAACAAGACCAATCGATGAAGGTAAGAATAACAACCGCAAGTAGTTATCCATAAGGGTTTACGGTGGAAGGGGAATTGCAAACGCGATGAACACAAGTTCTCGAGTTAACAACAAAGAGCATCTTCGTGGTCTTCGGTGCAGCAGACGATCATCGAGAATAAGGGCTCTCCGGTGAAAGTGATAACGAGATCCTAATGTTAGATTTAGTAAAATTCATTTAACCCGAATAGAGGAGAGATCAGAGCCCCAGAGTAAAGGTCGAGGAGTAAAAGATCCTAATACCACCCAATGGCGACGTGGGCCCGTAAGGCACACAGCCATGTTAGTAAAAGTTTTGTAATGTCTAGACTCGACTTCGGCCAAGGAGTGTGGAAGGGGATTCTACAGCAATGGCTCGATACCAACTTGTGGCGCCCCGATTCAATCGTACACTAATCATGCACGCAAATGTGTACGATCAAGATCAGGGACTCACGGGAAGATATCACAACACAACTCTAAAACATAAATAAGTCATACAAGCATCATAATACAAGCCAGGGGCCTCGAGGGCTCGAATACAAGTGCTCGATCATAGACGAAGTCAGCGGAAGCAACAATATCTGAGTACGACATAAGTTAAACAAGTTTGCCTTAAGAAGGCTAGCACAAACCGATACAGATCGAAGAGGCGCAGGCCTCCTGCAGGATCCTCCTAAACTACTCCCAGGTCGCCGTCCGCGGGCTGCACGTAGTAGTAGGCACCTCCAGTAGTAGTAGCCGCCGATCGGTATGGCGTCGCCCCTGAGCTCCGACATCCAGTCGCAGCAATCGGGTAGAGATAGGGTGAAAAGGGGGAACAAGGCAACCGTGAGTACTCATCCAAAGTACTCGCAAGCAAGGAGCTACACTACAAATGCATGGATATATATGTAAAGGGCCATATTAGTGGACTGAACTGCAGAATGCCAGAATAAGAGGGGGATAGCTAATCCTGTCGAAGATTACGCTTCTAGCAGCCTCCGTCTGGCAACAGTAGAAGAGAGTAGACTGAAGTCCTCCAAGTAGCATCGTATAGCATAATCCTACCCGGCGATCCCCTCATCATAACCCTGATAGAGAGCGACCACCGGGTTGTATCTGGCACTTGGAAGGGTGTGTTTTATTAAGTATCCGGTTCTAGTTGTCATAAGGTTAAGGTACAACTCCAAGTCGTCCTGTTACCGAAGATCACGGCTATTCTAATAGATTAACTTCCCTGCAGGGGTGCACCACATAACCCAACACGCTTGATCCCATTTGGCCGGACACACTTTTCTGGGTCATGCCCGGCCGCGGAAGATCAACACGCCGCAGACCCACCTAGGCATAACAGAGGTCAGACGCGGTCTAAACCTAAGCGCCACAAGTGCGGGCCCATCGCCTGAGCACACATGCACGTTGTGTACGCCGACCGAAGCAGACCTAGCCTAGTGGCGTTCCAGTCCAATCCGTGGCGCGCCGCCATCGACGTCACGAAATGCTTCGGTGATACCACGGCGCGAGTGCCCATATCTTTCCCACGTAGTTGGTTAGTGCGTATAGGCTCGTGAGCTGCACTCAGATCAAATACCAAGATCTCGTTAAGCGTGTTAAGTATCCACGAACGCCGAACAGGGCCAGGCCCACCTCTCTCCTAGGCGGTCTCAACCTGCCCTGTCGCTCCGCCACAAAGATCCACTCGCGGGTGCTCCACAAGCCGACCCGACTTTAGTCACCACATGTATCATGTATAAGTATATAGTATATACCCGTGATCACCTCCCGAGTGATCACGGCCCGATAGTATAGCACAGCAGACGGACAAGAGTGTAGGGCCACAGATGGAAATACTAGCATCCTATACTAGGCAAGTAGGATTGCAGGTAAAGGTAACAACAGTAGTAGCAAGGACAGGCTATGCATCAGGATAGGAATAACGGAAAACAGTAACATGCTATACTACTCTAATGCAAGCAGTATAGAGGAGAGTAGGCGATATCTGGTGATCAAGGGGGGGGCTTGCCTGGTTGGTCTGGCAAGAAGGACGTGTTGTCAACACCGTAGTCGAACTGGGGGTCGTCGGCAGCCTCGGGGTCTACCGGAAAGAAGTATCGGAGGGGGAACACAATAAATAACAGAGCAATCAAAGCATCACAAAGCATAACGAGGTAATACGCGGTGCTAGGTATGCCCTAACGCGGTATTAGGTGATACCGGCGAAGGGGGGAAACATCCGGGAAAGTATCCCCGAAGTTTCACGTTTTCGGACAGATGAACCGGAGGGGAAAAGTTGCGTGTTCTCTATACTAGGGATGTGTGGTGGACAAACGGGCTGCGTATTCGGATTTGCCTCGTCGTTCTGAGCAACTTTCATGTCCAAAGTTTTTCCATCCGAGCTACGGTTTATTTTCTATTAATTTTAAAAGATTTAATCATTTTTAGAATTTATTCAATTATTATAATTCAACATTATCCATAATAGTGCACGCCGCGTCATCATGACGCCGCAGATCAACAGGTGTTGACCGTCAACCGACGTGTGGGTCCCGCATGTCATTGATCGATTAGTCTAATTAGGGTTTAATAAAACTAACTACTTAATTAGATTAATTAAACATGATTAATTAACTTAATAATTCATTAACTATTTTAATTATTAATTAATTAATTATTAATTACTTATTTATATATTTATTTTTATTATAATTTTTTTTAATTCTCTTTTTTAAACGTTACAGGTGGGCCCCACGTGCCATAGGCACGAGGCCATAGCGGCAAAGGCGGCGAGCGGGCGTCGGGCACGAGCCAAAGACGATGGGCGCCGCGGGCTCGACCGCAAGGGCAACCTAAGCTGGGCGCCCGGCGACCACGGCAGAAGGCCGAGAAGAGGGAGGCCGGTGGCACAGGGGCGGCTGGGTGGGCGCTGGTCGGCGGTGAGGGTAGCAGCAGCGAGGGGCGCGCACAGTGGGCACGGGAAGGCAGCCGCCTTGGGCTGGCGTCGGCCAGGCCTGACCATGGGCGCGCGGCGCGAGCGGGAGGAGGGGGGAGACGGTGCGGTGGCCGTGGTGCCGTTCGGCGATCCAGACGGCGCGACGGGACGGCGACGGGAGGGAGAAGAGGAGGCCGGGGCCTCACAGAGGGAGTGTAGGGGACGGGCCAATGGGCTAGATTAAGGTCGGGGTCAGCGGCGACGTTGGGGAGGAGGTCCGGCGAGGCGGCGTTGTCGAGGCGGCGGAGCGGTCCTCGGTGGCGGCGGTGTCTGCGGCGTCGGGCGGCGGCATGGGCGCCAGCCCGAACGGGAGGTGGAGGAGTCGAGGTAGAAGCGGCGATGGATGACGCTGGGGCGGCTCGAAGCGACGTGGCGACGACGGCGACGTTAGGGAGGACGACGGGCGGCGTCGGGGCGCGCGCGAAGGCCCGAGGAGGACGGGAGCGCTGGCGGTCTGGCGAAGCGGCAGAGGCGGGGAGACGGGCGATGTAGGGGGGCCGGCAGAGCGCCGGTGTTGGGTGGTTCGGGGGACGGCGGGGGAGGCCGCGGGGCGTCGGTGGCGACGGGATCGTGGTCGATCCGATCCAGATCGAGCCGGGGAGAAAGCGTGGAGAGAGGAGGGGCGTGTGTGAAGTGGGGGAGGGTTAGGGTTTAAATGCCTGGGGTTAAGGGAGTGGGTTAGGTGGGCCGGCCTGCTCGGGCGGCCGGCTGGTCTGGGGTGGCCAGTTGGGCCACCTAGTCCTGGGGAGAGAGGTGGGGTTCCTTTTGTTTTCTTTTATTATTTTCCTTTTTACTTTTCTTTTCTGTTTTAATTTTAATTCCACATTAATTTTACTTAGTAAAATATGACCATAGCTCCTAAAATAACGTTTCAAAATAACCTCACCACAAAATGTTTTAACCCAAACTAAAATAGTTTAGTGTTTTATAAAATACCAAAGGCATCGAAATAATGTTTTTGCTACCGCTTAAACCTTTTTAGAGCATTTATTCATTATATAAAATGTGGATTCTTCATCATAACCATCTATGCAATAACCGCACAACCCTAACATTTTGTTTTTAATATTTGAAAACTTTTGATGTATGCCATATTTGGAATTTGAATTTTGAATCGGTTTTTGAACTAACGAGGAATTAGCAACAGAATTGAGGTGATGTGGCATCATTAGCGAGTTTTACTGTAGCCTAATTATCCGGGCGTCACAGCCCCGCCACCACCGGCGAACATCGCCCCCATCCTGAACCCTAAGATAGATAGTGGGGTACCTCTCCGACGAGCCCCCCTCCCCGCTGCGGCTAGTTCTTCCTTCACCCCGGCGAGTCCCCCTGAAAATTGACTAACCAAAAATTTCATTCAGTCGACTGAAGTGTAGCTAAATCGGAAAGAGCGAGAGCAGCAGCGCGAGCAAGAGCAATAGCAAGAGCAGACCTGTAACATCCCAAATTTTCAATTTGGAATGTTATACATTAGGCCATCATGCATATCATATTTTCTCGCATTTTCCGATCCTAGAAAATTTCACGCAACTCAAGGACCCTCGGAGAGAGTTGGAGGTTTCATTATTTTCATATTTGAGATTTCTCAAATTTTGAAAATAGGATCATTTGGATTTATTTATTTGTCTTCAAAAGTTTTCCGATATAAAAATTTAAGAGACGGAATAATATGACTTTCCCAACATTTAGGAAAAATGAAGATATTATAAATAAATCAAATTTTGGTTTTGAGGATTTATTTGCTTTAGGCAAAATGAGCATTTTAAAAAATATGCATATTTGCCGTTTTAAAGTTCATTTTGTTCACTCATTTTAGGAGTCGGGAAAATTTATTTTATTAAATTTGGAGTTCGTTTGATTTTATTTTCGTTTAGTTTTGTTTTTTTTTTTAAAACGCCGCCACTACCACTTTGGCCAAGGGCCCAGCCCGCCCCGCCTGCCCATCTCCCCTTCCTCACATGCTTGGGAGGAGTCTCCGCCGCCGCCGCCGACCGTGTCCGGCTCGGACTCGCCGCCGCCGCCCTGGCTTGCCCTCCCCAAGGCACCCCCCTATATAACCCCCACCCCCCTCTCTCCTCATCCCGCCGCCCGACCCTCACCCGAGCCCCTTGCCGCCCGAGGACGCCGCCACTGTCGCCGCCGACGGAGCCCTCGCCGCCCTCGCCGCCCCTCCCGCCCCGCCCAACCCCGCCGCCACCTCGCCGGAGGCCGGAGCCCGCCGGCGAGCCACCGGAGGTAGCCGCCGCCACTACCCCCCCGGTCCGGTTTTTTTTTAGAAAAACCCGATCCGGTTTTTCTCGCAACGTTCGGTTTTTTTTTAAAAAACCCTAGATGGTTTTATTATTTTTTCGGTTTTCTTATTTATTGAACGTTCACCGAACCGTTCGTTTCAATGAACGTGTTCGTTGGATTAGTTCTGTTAACGAACGTCCGCTGTTTAATCTGTTCATCGTTTTCTTTTAATCGGATTTAATCCGTTATTTTTCTGATTTCGATTTCCGATTCGATTTTCAAATCTGTTTATTTTCTCGCCGTTTATCGGAATCAGTGATTCAAGCGCTGGAGTTTCATTCTGAAACCGCCGTTCGACTAACCTACTTACACAGAGTTTTGCTACTGTAAAATTTTGACCTAGTTTCAGATTGCTAAACCGAGTCGTTCTCTCTCGAGTTTCGACTTTCGATGCTTTATTTGATTCGATTCTTTTGCAACCAGGGGTTCTTAAGTTGAACTCTCTGGTTAGATCTTTTATTCGAGATTTCCTGTGCATTAGATGAGTACTTATTGTATGCTTGTTGTTTGTCTGCGTTAGATCACCCGGTGCGCCGCTTGTTACTTGAATCTCTAGGTCTCATGGATCATCGGCAAAGGCAAGTAACACTTGATCATACCTTTCTACTACCCAGTTTTTATGCATTAGATCAAACCTCAAACACTTGCATGGTTAGGATCTAATTAAATTGTGGGTTGGGAGGTAGATTGAGGTAGTACCTATTACTGTTTTACTTATGAAACCATGGGAGTTACTTCTACGTTTGCTTGTTATGCCATGCTATGCTAGTAGACGTGGATTGGGTGAGTGAATATCCATGACAGATGTGAGATTGTTAATTAATGGTTTATCTAAGGTGGCAACCTAAACACACATCTGGGTGGATTGAGGCACTGGTTTCTATCAGACTTGCTGTATTTCTTCTGACCGCCACCTGTGCTCTAAGGGATCATAAGATTATTCAAACTGAAACTTCCGTGTGCAGCCACAAGCCAATTATGGGCTCTGGCGTAGTTGACTAAGTTGTGCGAACTCTTACGGGTAGGCTAGCTGATGTAGGGGATGTAGGTTGGTACGGTCTACCCACATGTAAGGTGCTAGCGCTTCTGAAAGACTATGTCTCGGTCATCCGCTTCTCAAACACCATGTAGTCACGAGAACCAAGCGGAGGCGATCGAGTCTTGTGGGGAAAAGTCATAAACCTCTGCAGAGTGTATAAACTAATCATGATTAGCCGTGTCCCCGGTTATGGACGTTTTGAGTATCCGTAATTGAATATCATGTGAATCTCAACATGTTACTTCTAATAAAAGTTATTGGGTTTTGATGAGTACTTTTAATTGGGATTGAGGATGCTGTCAACCATTCTCAATGTTTAACAACCACCATGATAGTTAAATAAAATTATTCCTTTGTTATAGGGAAAAACTAGCTTTATGCAAAATGTAATCAGAGAGCCTTACCACCAGCCATATATGCATGTAGTATAGGTTTGTTGCTTCATTACTCTCTATGTGTTACATTGCCAAGATATTCCATGTGTTGACCCGTTTTGGGCTGCAACTTTCACGCTATGCACTTTTCGAACGACAGTAAGGTGTTAGGTCGTGGTTCTATACTCAATGATGCCGATGGAGTTGATGGACTCACTTATCTTCCAAGCCTTCGCTGTTATTATTAGATGGCCTTAAGCCATATTATTGTATTAAGTTCCTTGTGGACAATGATGTAATAAGTGTGTGATTGCTACTCTGCTATAAATCCTTCAAATCTGTGTGGTGTCAAGATTCTTGATCCAGGATGACACCGAGCACAAGACTTGATCCATTCGGTCTGGTCGCTCTGAGAGAATGGTATCGAGCACACGCCGATCAGAGACACGACCACTAAGTTAAAACCATAGATCACTACTCTCTTCCCATTTTCTAACTCCTCATCTTTTCTACTCTCTTTAGGATGACGGACGCCAAGATCAAGTACACCCAACCAGATGAAGGCACACCTTTTGGATTTCACTTGAAGGAAGTTACCAAGTACCGAACATTGGACTACCCAGCTTCACCGAACTTTCAACGCCACTCTGCTCAAGAGGAGCTGGAAGATTCAAGCTCACGCTCCAGAAGGACATTCGCCCCAATCACCAAACCTATAGATAGTGTTTTCAGTGCACCAACTTGGAGTCTGGGAAAGAGCATGGCAGCTCACATCACCATGGGACGCATTGGAGAAGTTTATCAAGAAGACCTCAAGGACACTATCTACCAGATTTGCGGACGCCGAGATGACAAATGGGACATAGTCAGCACCAAGAAGGATAGGTCCATTGCAGCTTTCATTCAGGAGTTAAATCAGCACATTCGACGCCAGGAGAACCAAATGTGCAATGATATGTTGGAGTTGCGAATGAAAAGGAAGGATCATCAAACCGAAGGAGAACTAAAGACTACACGCAAGGACTACATGGACGAGATCGTAGCTCTGGCGAGACACAATAACGATCTTAAGTACGAGATCGAAGAACTCAAGAAGAAGTTGGCGCCAGGAATGAAGACCAGATGTCGGTTGCCCAAGCGACTACATCAACATCGACGACACCGATTCGGATCCAAGTGAACCCGACTTTGAAGACGAAGTCGAGCAGACATCATGGAGTCTTCCACCGTTCAAATTAGTAGAAGTCCCCACATATTAGTAGTATTCCTCCATGTAAACATTTTAGTACACGACTTTGCGATAGTTAGATCGTTGTAAGCCCTTGTTTGATTGAATGAAGTGATTTTGGGTGCATTTGCTCATGTGCATTTGGGTAGTGATTCCCCTTAGACCTCAATCTATTCTAAATTCTCATCTTTTCTAAACCCATCGATGCCTCCAGACGCGACCCGGGTTCGCTTTTCCGCCAGAGATCACCCAATTGATTCAGCAGCAGTAACACCTGATTCAAACATTGGTGCGTAACTGTGGCAACAACAACAACAACAACAATAACAACCCACCGCCACCACCACCTGCGGGCCACTTGACTCGTTTCCTTAGACTGAATGCGCCAGTGTATTCCAGTAGCACCGAGCCGATTGTAGCAGATGATTGGCTCCGCAAGATAGGAAGGGAGTTGACCACTGCAGGATGCACAGATGGTGAAAAAGTGAAGTTTGCAGCACATCAACTTGAAGGACCCGCAGCAGCATGGTGGGAGAATTTTACAGCCACTTACCCGTGAGACACCGCCACATGGGATCGGTTTCAGAAGCTTTTCAGACTTGCCCATGTTTCAGCAGGAGCTATGGCCATGAAGAAGCGTGAGTTTCGCAACTTAAGCCAAGGAGGAAGGATGTTGGCGAGATGTGGATGATTTTAGTAAGTTAGCACGTTATGCCCTGATAGCGTTACTACGGATGCAGCTAAACAGAGAAGTTTCTAGAAGGACTGAATGATGAGTTCAGATGCCGTTGATGGTAGCAAGCTTCAACAACTACCAGGAGTTGGTAGACCGAGCTCTCATGATTGAAGGAAAACAGCAGAAAATTGAGAACCGCAGCGAAAGTATGGGCAAGGGAAGTATAACTCGAGCCCAATGAAGCCTCGTTATACCCCTAAATCAGGAATTCAGTTTCAGATACCCATGGAGGAGGTAATTCAGACAACCATAATGGCACTAAGAATGGGAACGGAATGGAGGAAGCAATGGACAGAACCGCACCAACCCGTCAACACCATCCAAAGTAGACCTGAGTCACATTACTTGCTTTAAGTGCCGCAAGATCGGGCATTATGCCAATGACTGTCTAGAAGGCCGAATGGAAATGGCAATGGAAGCTCGAAAGAAGCCCAACCCTTTCAACAGGGGATGGGTGAACCACATTGATGTGGAGGAGGTTGAAGATCAGCCCGATGCGATGAATCGGTAAGTTTTGGTTAAGTCATTTATCTGCAGTTGTTCTTTTCGATCTTGGTGCATCGCATTCATACATATCAAGGGATTTGTGGATAAGTACAAGTTACCAACCCAAGCCCTTAGGTCACCCATGCTAGTAACCTCACCCGGAGCGAGAATACATGGCTAGTAAATGGTGTGATCGATTGCCATTAAGGATTGGACACTATGTTTTCCCTCGGACTGATAGTTCGGAATCCCAAGGATTGGATGTGATATTAGGAATGGATTGGTTATCAAGGTATGGAGGAAACATAGATTGCACCACAAAGTCAATTTTGCTCACCACACCGTAAGGAAGAAGGATCAAGTATGTATCACGGCACGAGCCGAGGAGAGCACAAGTTAATTGCTTATCGAGTGGTGCGGGAAGAAGTACCATGGTGAAGGATTTTCCGATGTATTTCCTAAGAGTTGCGGTGAATGCCACCGGATAGAGACATTGAGTTTTTGATCGAGCTGTTGCGTGAACAGGCCCGATATCGAAGCGACCGTCAGGATGCCCGCACAGATTTGGCGGAAATCAAGAAGCAGATTAAGGAACTATTGGATAAAGGTTTTATTCGCCCAAGTTCTTCACCTTGGGGATCACCCGCTTTGTTAGTGGAGAAGAAGGATGGATCGTTAAGAATGGTTGTTGATTATCGTGGATTGAATGAAGTAACAATCAAGAACAAGTACCCACTACCAATGATAAATGATCTATTTGATCGCTTGCAAGGAGCTAAGGTGTTTTCAAGATCGATTTACGATCGTGGTACCATCGATTGAAGATTCGGGAGCAAGACATACCCAAGACAGCATTTACCACGAGATATGGACTGATGAGTATACCGTTATGTCATTTGACTGACTAACGCACCAGCCTATTTCATGAACCTGATGAACAAAGTGTTTATGGAGTTTTTGGATAAGTTCGTCGTGGTGTTCATTGATGACATTTTGATTTTCTCAAGAATGAAGAGGAACACAAGGAACATTTGCGATTGGTTTTGGAGAAACGAGGAACACCAGTTGTATGCCAAGTTCAGCAAATGTGAGTTTTGGCTAAAGGAAGTTGCATTTCTGACATGTTATATCCGGAGAAGGAATAGCAGTTGACCCCACAAAGGTTGAGACCGTAACCAAATGGGAAGAACCAATGACAGTTGGAGAGATTCGGAGTTTCCTTGGACTCGCAGGATACTACCGAAGATTCATTGAGAATTTCTCAAGGATTGCTAAGCCTATGACAGAATTGTTGAAGAAGGATAACAAATTCATATGGACTGAGGACTATGAGGCAAGTTTTCAGGAGTTGAAGAAAATATTGGTTACCTCACCAGTTTTGATATTGCCAGATCAAACCAAGGATTATGAGGTGTATTGCGGCGCTTCACGCCGAGGACTTGGAGCAAAGGCTTATGCAGGAAGGAAGAGTTGTTTCAGATGCTTCACGACAACTTAAGCCCCATGAGTTGAATTATGCCACACATGATTTGGAGTTAGCAGCCGTTGTGCATGCCTTGAAGACATGGAGACATTTTCTCATTGGTAATCATTGTGAAGTATATACGGATCACAAGAGTTTGAAGTACATCTTCACACGTATGAATTGAATCTCGCACAAAGGGATGGTTAGAGCTTATCAAGGATTATGATATGAGATTGCATTATCACCCCGGAAAGGCTAATGTCGTAGCGCACGCATTGAGCCGTAAGAGCCACGCCAATACCCTAATGATGGGAGGGATACCCAATGAGTTAGCCGAGGACCTTCGAGAGCTATGTTTGGAAATAGTTCCAGAGGCTATGTAGCAGCATTGGAGATTCATCAACACCGATGGACAAAATCGAGAAGCCCAAAAGGCGGATAAGGAAGTTGCCTCTATAAAGGAGAAAATGAGCAAAGGAAAAGCTAAAGGATTTCGTGAGGATGAGCACGATACCCTATGGTTTGAAGACCGTGTTTATGTGCCCAATAACCCGTAGATCGTGAAGTTGATTTTACAAGAAGCTCATGATTCACCCTATTCGATTCACCCAGGAAATACCAAGATGTATTTGGATTTAAAGAATACTTTCTGGTGGACCGGAATGAAGAAGGATATTGCGGAGTATGTAGCAGTTTGCGATGTATGTCAGAAAGTAAAGGCAGAGCATCAGAAGCCAGCAGGATTGTTACAACCATTGTCGATACCCGAATGGAAGTGGGATAAACTAGGCATGGATTTCATTACAGGTTTGCCAAAGACCCGTTCAGGATATGACTCGATTTGGGTTGTAGTCGACCGTTTAACAAAGGTAGCTCATTTCATTCCAGTCAAGACTACCTATAGCAGTGCTAAGTTGGCAAAGATATACATGACCAGAATTGTGTGTTTACACGGAGTTCCGAGGAGCATCGTATCAGATAGAGGAACCCAATTTACCTCAAAATTTTGGAACCAGTTGCACGAAACATTGGGAACTAGATTGGAATTCAGTACAGCTTTCCACCCACAGCATCGATGGATGACCGAGAGAGTCAATCAGATTTTGGAGGATATGTTTGAGAGCTTGTGTACTAGATTATGGATCTAGTTGGGATGATAATTTGTCGTATGCAGAATTTTCCTACAACAACAGCTTACCAAACCAGCTTGAAGATGGCACCTTTTGAGGCTCAGATGGAAGAAGGTGCAGGACACCGTTGTCATGGGACTAAACCGAGATCGCCGCTTGTTTGGACCAGATTTGATTAAGGAGTCTGAAGAAGGTTAAACTGATTCGAGACAGGCTCAAGGTAGCCCAGTCGCATAAAAGAGCTATGCCGATTCAAAGCGCAAGCGATTGAGTATGAAGTTGGAGACCGAGTATATCTTAGAGTATCCCCGCTTGAGGAGTTAAGCGTTTTGGAGTTAAAGGAAAGTTAGCCCCACGCTTCGTTGGACCATATAAGATTTTGCAACGCATGGGAGAAGTTGCTTATAAGTTGGAATTGCGGAAGGACTGTCAGAGTTCATGATGTATTCCATGTTTCTCGATTGAAGAAATGTCACCCGAGATAGCAGAGGTACCGTTAAGAGACACCGTACACTTTGGAAGCAATTCAGTTGAAGGATGATTTAACATATGAGGAAAACCGGTTAAGATTCTCGATTATGCTAGCAGAGTTACCCGCAGCAAGGTTATCAAGTTTTGCAAAGTTCAAAGGAGCCACCACATCAAGATGAAGCCACCGGGAAAGAGAGGAAGTTTTGCTCAAAGACCACCTCACCTATTTTCTAGCCAACCCGAATCTCGAGGGCTAGATTCATCTTAAGAGGTAGGTTTGTAACATCCCAAATTTTCAATTTGGAATGTTATACATTAGGCCATCATGCATATCATATTTTCTCCCATTTTCCGATCCTAGAAAATTTCACGCAACTCAAGGACCCTCGGAGAGAGTTGGAGGTTTCATTATTTTCATATTTGAGATTTCTCAAATTTTGAAAATAGGATCATTTGGATTTATTTATTTGTCTTCAAAAGTTTTCCGATATAAAAATTTAAGAGAGGGAATAATATGACTTTCCCAACATTTAGGAAAAATGAAGATATTATAAATAAATCAAATTTTGGTTTTGAGGATTTATTTGCTTTAGGCAAAAATGAGCATTTTAAAAAAATATGCATATTTGCCCGTTTTTAAAGTTCATTTTGTTCGACTCATTTTTAGGAGTCGGGAAAAATTTATTTTATTAAATTTGGAGTTCGTTTGATTTTATTTTCGTTTAGTTTTGTTTTTTTAAAAACCGCCACCCCTTTGGGCCAAGGCCCAACCCGCTGCCCGCCCATCTCCCCTTCCCCTCGCGCGCCCTGGAGGAGTCCCCCCGCCGCGCCGCCGAACGTGTCCGGCTCGGACTCGTCGCCGCCGCCGCCCCAGCTTGCCCCCTCCCCAAGGCACCCCCTATATAACCCCGCCACCCCCCTCTCTCCTCATCCCGCCACCCCCCTCACCCGAGCCCCGCGCCCGCCTTGGCCGCGCCTGTCGCCGTCGCCCGAGCCTCGCCGCCCCGCCCGCCTCCCGCCTCTGCCCACCCACGCCAGGTCGGAGCCTGACCCCAGCCGGCCAGCCACCGAGGTAGCCGCCACTACCCCCCCAGTCCGATTTTTTAGAAAACCCGATCCGGTTTTTCATAACGTTCGGTTTTTAAAAAACCCTAGATGGTTTTATTATTTTTCGGTTTTCTTATTTAGTGAACGTTCACCGAACCGTTCGTTTCAATGAACGTGTTCGTTGGATTAGTTCTGTTAACGAACGTCCGCTGTTTAATCTGCTCGTCGTTTTCTTTTAATCGGATTTAATCCGTTATTTTTCTGATTCGATTTCGATTCGATTTTCAAATCTGTTTATTTTCTCGCTCGTTTATCGGAATCAGTGATTCAAGCGCTGAGTTTCGTTCTGAAACCGCCGTTCCGACTAACCTACTTACACAGAGTTTTGCTACTGTAAAATTTTGACCTAGTTTCAGATTGCTAAACCGAGTCGTTCTCTCTCGAGTTTCGACTTTCGATGCTTTATTTGATTCGATTCTTTTGCAACCAGGGTTCTTAAGTTGAACTCTCTGGTTAGATCTTTTATTCGAGATTTCCCTGTGCATTAGATGAGTACTTATTGTATGATTGTTGTTTGTCTACGTTAGATCACCCGGAGTGCGCCGCTTGTTACTTCGAATCTCTAGGTCTCGCGGATCATCAGCAAGGCAAGTAACACTTGATCATACCTTTCTACTACCCAGTTTTTATGCATTAGATCAAACCCTCAAACACTTGCATGGTTAGGATCTAATTAAATTGTGGGTTGGGAGGTAGATTGAGGTAGTACCTATTACCTGTTTTACTTATGAAACCTTGGGAGTTACTTCTACGTTTGCTTGGTATGCCATGCTATGCTAGTAGACGTGGATTGGGTGAGTGAATATCCATGACAGATGTGAGATTGTTAATTAATGGTTTATCTAAGGTGGCAACCTAAACACACATCTGGGTGGATTGAGGCACCTGGTTTCTATCAGGACTTGCTTGTATTTCTTCGGACCGCCACCCATGCTCTAAGGGATCATAAGATTATTCAAACTGGAAACTTCCGTGTGCAGCCACAAGCCAATTATGGGCTCTGGCGTAGTTGACTAAGTTGTGCGAACTCTTACGGGTAGGCTAGCTGATGTAGGGGATGTAGGTTGGTACGGTCTACCCACATGTAAGGTGCTAGCGCTTCTGAAAGACTATGTCTCGGTCATCCGTTTCTCAAACACCATGTAGTCACGAGAACCAAGCGGAGGCGATCGAGTCTTGTGGGGAAAAGTCATAAACCTCTGCAGAGTGTATAAACTAATCATGATTAGCCGTGTCCCCGTTATGGACGTTTTGAGTATCTCGTAATTGAATATCATGTGAATCTCAACATGTTACTTCTAATAAAAGTTATTGGGTTTTGATGAGTACTTTTTAATTGGGATTGAGGATGTGTCAACCATTCTCAATGTTTAACAACCACCATGATAGTTAAATAAAATTATTCCTTTGTTATAGGGAAAAACTAGCTTTATGCAAAAATGTAACAGTAGAGCCTTACCACCAGCCATATATGCATGTAGTATAGGTTTGTTGCTTCATTACTCTCTATGTGTTACATTGCCAAGATATTCCATGTCTTGACCCATTTTCGGGCTGCAACTTTCACGTTATGCACTTTTCGAACGACAGTAAGGTGTTAGGTCGTGGTTCTATACTCGATGATGCCGATGGAGTTGATGGACTCACTTATCTTCCAAGCCTTCCATTGTTATTATTAGATGGCCTTAAGCCATATTATTGTATTAAGTTCCCTTGTGGACAACGATGTAATAAGTGTGTGATTGCTACTCGCTATAAATCCTTTGAAATCTTGTGTGGTGTCAGCATTCTTGATCCAGGATGACACCGAGCACGAGACTTGATCCATTCGGTCAGGTCGCTACAAGACCGAGCGGGGACCGAGAGCAAGAGCGAGTAGCAGCGCGAAGCGAGAGCTAAAGCAGCAGCATCTCCTACTGATGTGGACGTCGCCGCCGAGGGAGCAACGTCGTGGAGGAAGTGGCCGGCGACGCCGCCGTGGATGGAGCCGCGTCGTTTCGGCTCGGGACGGAGCGCCGGCAGCACCGTGAGATCGAATCAAGAAGAAAATGCGGCGATTAGTGTACAACCTCTTTGGTGGCGCCGATTAGGCCGCAGCTTCATCCGAGGAAACGGTGATGATGATGCTCTTCCGGTGGTGCAGGTGAAGGCGGCGGTGTGGGAATGGAGGTGGCGCGAAAGACGAGGGGAATATCGGGGCAGCTCCTTGGAGGTGGAGGACGGGGTGGCTGAACCGGCGGGACGATGAGATCGATGACGGATCCTCATCCGGTACGGTGGATGAGGGACGTCGAGGTATTGTTGTGGACGACGTCATCGGGGAAGAGGCTCTGGCTGGGTGGCAGACGGAGCAGGGTGTGGGCTTTCGTCGCGGGTTTTCGCGGCCTCGGTGTACGAATGGGTGGGTGGATGGGATGGCAGTGGGGAACCATGGCTTAGAGACGCGCTTGTCCGAAATATGGGGTAAGTTACGAAAGTACCCCCACCGATTTGAGGCGGTTCTTTTGGTTCAGGGGTACCACGGGCATTTCGCGTGTCGGGATTTCACAGGAGGTGGGAGTTTTCGCGCGCGTTGTAATTTCGGAATAGCAAGGCGTGGGTTGAGATGGAGGGAGTTGTCAGAGCACAACGAGACAAAGATATATCTTAAATATTTCGGGCTAACAAGGCGCGGGTTGAAGAGGCGGGAGTTTCGCAGCACGATAGACAGAGACGCTAGCTTGAATTTTCGGCATAACAAGGCGCTGCTTGAAATTTCGGAAGAACAAGCTTAACGTGTACCCAAAAAAAGACAATTTGCACCTCAACACGCATAACACACACACAAACACCATTTATACTAGAGTAAGGTACACGTGCATTGCACGCATGAGATTTGGCAACCAAATTATGAATAAATACCACATTATAGCATGCAAGATTTGAGTCATATATGCATGATGTAGATGTTCATTTAATTCTTATAGTTCATTTCATTCAAAATCATCTAGTTTTTATAAGAAAGCTAATCTATTTTAAGATTCATGGAATTGTGCATCGTAAGACATAAAGTAAAAAACAAATAATGGCAAATCATGTAGAAAAACATTTGGGCAATTCTGATACGGAAGATTCTAGAACAAATAAGAAGTTCTTGTGTTTTGATGTTTGTGCATTATGCTTAAGTTAAACCATGGAGTCTTCTAGATTATACATGTGGCGAAATCTGGTGGAATCTAGATGATATCCAACGGCCAGTAGTGCTCAAATTTGCCATCTTTGTACCATCGGATTCGCCTCATCCAACGACCATCTTTCAAAGTTAAAGTTACCCGCACACAATATAAAAAATATAAAATATAATATATATATAGGGTATAGATATAGATATGTGATGCAAAAGCCGCCCATCATCTCCAATTAGAATAGTGTGTCCATGCACGGATGCGACGTGGCCAAATGATGTCTGCCATCGGTATCTCAAATTCAAATCAGTCTGACCTTGTTCAATGTGTATACATTACAACATGCTCGTTTCCAAACCACACCACGCAGATGTCCGTTATATTCATGCATGCATGGGTTTCAAACATCAGGATCTCTTATTCAAATATTTGAATTCAACTTTACATTGATTATGACCTCACCTATTCAGCTATTCTTTTACACCCACACAGTAGTCTTCTATTTATAATTGTACCACTAACTTTCTCTCATGCATGCATGCACATACACTACCAGTCGGCATTATCCATCGCACGCATGCAATCTTTTTCTTCAGGTCGGTCTCCCATGAAGGCACACACCAACACACATCCCCCTCTCCATCATATCGGGCATTCTTTATCTCTCACGGGTGCATGCGCAACGATCGATGTTCCTCTATGTATGTGTGTATATAGCTAGGTCTTCATAGTTTTCCACACAAACCGATCAATCGATATATCCAGTGAGGTATCACCCTCTTTCCCACGTCCACATCGATCAATCTATACCTCTCTATATAGGATTAACATATATAGCTAATACACCCACATTAATTATATATCCAACGTCCCCCTCTCATCATCCATGCCTTCCGCTTCATCTCTCAAACGTGTGCACAATGGCGAAGACAGGGGCAGTAAGGGCCCTGCCCCCCTCCCCCCCTAACATCACTATATATCGAAGCTAATATGAATGTGATCATTAGACAATTGCTGCTAAAAATGGTTTAAGTTCATGAATTGACCCTCCTCGTAAAGGATTAGCCATGCTTGGCCCCCAAGCTCATTTATTTTTCATGGCTCCGCCACTGCGCGCAACAGCGCACGTGTTCTCCCCCTCTCTCTAAATATCGATCTTGCACTTGTGCATTCCTTCATAGTCTCCCTCCACTCGGCCCCTCGCATCATCTTCTAGCCCCCAACCGGATTTTGCCACATGTACAATCTAGCGACTCCATGGTTGAACTTAAGCATAATGCACAAACTTCAAAACAACAAAGTGGTTCTCTTTTGTTCTAGAATCTTCCGTATCATAACTGCCCAAACTTTTTTCTAGTTGAATTGCCATTATTTGTTTTTACTTTATGCTTTACAACGCACAATTCCATGAATCATAAAATAGATTAAGGGCTTCTTTGATTCAAAGGATTCTCAAAGGAATTTTGGAGGATTCTAATCATTAGGAATTTTTCCTATCTTGGTTGTTTGATTCAGAGGATTGTAAACCATAGGAATTTTTCCATATGATTCATTTGCACTAGATTTCATAGGAAACATCCCATCCACTCAAACCTCTTTGAAAGAATTCTGCGTTTTTCTATGCACAATCAAACACTCGTACAATCCTGTAGGATTCAAGACGACATTCCACTATAATCCCATGTTTTTCCTATTCCGCGTTCTTAGCTTTTTTATAAAAACTAATTGATTTTGAATGAGATGAACTATAAGAATTAAACGAAGGGCTACATCAGGCATATATGGCTCAGAGCTTACATGCTATAGTGTGGTATTTATTCATAATTTGGTTGCAAAATCTGATGCGTGCAATGCACGTGTACCTTACTAGTACTTCGAGTATGTGCAAAACACGTAAATTAGAATACCAATGGCACGCTACACAGTGTCTCTCTTACAGTTCATGAAGCCATGTGGCACATGTGGAGGCGTTGTCGCGACCTCCTTACGTGGATTGATCACAGTGACGTGCTGCTGGTTCCAGAAGAATGTACTCGTCCTCCCTAAGCTATACTGGTGGTACATGCACGAAGAGAAGATGTGCACGCACGCCACGCATGCACTCATTCCCTCGCACGCACACGCGGGTACACGGGCGGACGCAATTTTGTACCAAGATCCAACCCATGTGATAATTTGACGCGTGTAAAGTCGTTCACTTCATTGATGGTCAATTAATATAGCGCATGCAAATTTAGTGGACGTGAGGGCGGAAGAAAGACATTATTACTCCACTGCGCGCATGCGAGTAGTTAAATCATGGGTTGCTAGTAGTACTTCCATTGGTCTCCTTCGTATTTTGTGCCAATTTTTGACAGTAACATAATATTTACGCATTTGAGCAGTGTAGTACTTGAAATTTATGTTCCGCTAAACTCATCGGGAGCCATTTCGGGCCTCGAAACCAAAACCATCAATTAATCTTTATCTTGTTCCCATCACATTCGAAAGCCTGCTCACACCTACTAGTACGTACCAAACCTGAACGTGTTCCCACTATGCAGGTATTAGTACTAGTGCTAGTACTTAGGTTATAAAAAGGGGAACTACCTAACCGAAAATTACTTTACCTTTCCTCCTCATAAGTACTTCTTCTTCATCCGTCGTTGCCATGGCCGGTGAGCAGAGCTCTAGGTGGAGAACTACTCGTAACAAGGGAGCGGCAACCAAGGCTGCGGAAAAAAGAGGATCGCCGCCACGCAGAGACCTCGAAAGATCTCTCACGGGCAAAGCGATGGCTCCCGGGACCGCCCTAGCCGCTGGAGGCGAACATGCCGAGCCAGCGGGAGCTGGAGTCGTTATCCTCGATGGCATGCCCGATCAGCTCAATAAGCGAAGGAGTTCATCCAAGGCTTGATGGAGTCTTCAAGGAGAGCCTCGACGACATGCCCACCGAGCTCAATCAGCAGGGGAGTTGACCGCCCGGCTTGGTGATGCTGCTGAAGAAGAGCATTGCCTCGGAGAAGAAGGTGACCGGCGAAATCCTGCGACTTCGGGAGGACAATGCGAAGCTCTGCCACGAGATCGACCTGTTGAAGGAGAAGAACGCCGGCTGGAAGAAGCTACATGAGAATAGTAGTTCTTTGATGAAGATGCTGCAGGCCCTCGTCGTGGAACAGAAGGAAGAGTTGGCGAAGCTCCGCATCGAGCACCCGGCTGCTATCAAGGTACGTAATATGGTCGTGGAACAGGTGATGAAGGCTCGCGTCGAGAAATGTCGCGTCATGGACACCATGATGAAGATGGCGGAGGAGACGCGCAAGGAGATGGAGGTCGTGGAGGCGATGAAGAAGCAGTTATGACTCCGCGGCGAATTAGATCATTTGGGGTGATAATCTTCCTTCTTCTTTTGCTCCTGTGTTTCATCTTTTGCTTCGGGTGTTTCGCCGCACGTGTCACGTTCTCTGCGAGGCATGAATAGAACAATGGTTTTTTTAGGGAATGAATAGAACAATGCTAACAATGAGATGACTAGCAAATTAGATCATTTTTATCGCCATATGGCACTGGGCTGCCGTGTTTCGTGCTCCTCCGTCGCAGTACTACTCCAGTGGAAAACTTGAGTATACCGCACGGTTCTTTGCTCCTCCTCGATCAGGTCGTCGGCGCATTTATATGAGCAGTCAAATCACAAGGCCCCGCCTTCCAGCAATAATGAGCCGTCAAATCACAAAGGCCCTCGCCTCTCATGAAACCGACCAAGCTAGACTGCCCCGCCCTCTAGCCTTTTAAAAAAATGTATACTTTTGTACAGCAGTAGTATTGATGGATTGCGCCATGGAGCAAAAATTGAAATTAAAAAAAAGGTGGTACATATAGAGAGTGCTCGTCGCCAAATTATGCATATAGTACTATTAAAAAGGCTAGTCACAATAATGGTGTCCAGCACAACCCACCCCTCAAATAAAACTAAGAGGGTGCTTGGATACGTTTTAGTCCCATGACTAAAAGTAGTGGGACTAAAACATGCTAGCCTCACCCATGCTTGGATCCAAATACTAAAAAGGCTAAAATCAAGTTAATGAGCATTTATTATCCTCCAAACCCTCCAATCCAGAACTACTTTGTGTTAAAGGAGAGGAGTTAAATGAGTAGAGAGAGGACTAATCCACATTTTAGTAGGGGTACCCCTGACTAAAAAATTTAGTCTCAAGACTAGTTTTAGCCCGTCTTTAGTCGTGGGTGCTTGGAACTTTAGCCTCTTAAAGAGACTATTTTATTCAGACTAAAATAAGTCCTTTGGATCCAAGCACCTCTAAGCATCCTGGAATTCTTTGAAAAACTAAGCACCCTGAAATTCTTTGACAACTAAACTGCTGGCTATATGATGTTGGCCATATATATTGTACGTATATAATGTGAACAAACGAGTGGTAGTACTATACCAACTAAAAGATGAAATGTAAGAAATACTATGTGACGCCCCAAGACCGGAGCTTCAGTTGCCTTCCAGGGTTTCCGAGTTTTGCCATGTGATTTGTTTTGTTTGAGCATTCATCAAGTCATCTCTTGCATTGCATCATCTCATCATGCCATTTAATTTTTAAAAACTCAACTAAATAAAATCGTATGGATCTTCGGTCCATTTAAACCGAGGGATTCACATGGTGACTTCTCTTTATAACATATCCTCCCAATATTAGGGAGCTATATTAAAAATATTCCATTGTTTTGGAATCGCCATAACCCACTTGCAAAATAAATCCCATGCCTTTTCTGCTCCACCAGGCCGGCCTAGCCTCCCTTGAGCCCAGCCGGCCCCGGCCTTTCTCCTCCACCAGGCCGGCCTAGCCTCCCGAGGCCCAAGGCCCACCTAAAGCCCCTTCTAACCCTAGCCGACCCTCCACTCGATCTCTCCTCGTCCTCCCTCCAGCGCCAGACCCAGATCCCTCTCGATCCCCATCTCCCTCGATCTCTCCTCGTCGCCCCCATCGCGCCCGATCCCTCGCCACGCCCGCTTCTCCTCTCGGCCCCGCCTGTTCATATCCGCCGGAGTCCCGCCTGGCCTTCTCCTCTGCCCGTCCCTCCGCCGATCGCGTCAAAGCAGCACCCCGAGGCCGAGCAGCTCCTCCGCTAATCCTCCAGCCAGACCGCCCGCTCCTTCTCCCCGCCTTCCTCTTCGCTTCTCCCTCTCGACCTCTTCCTCATCTCATCTCTCTCGTTCTTCACAGGAACCGCGCCATCGATGCCCATGCTCTGCTCCGAGTCAATCGGGCGCCGCCACGCCTGCTTTGACCCGATCCGCCGAGATCGACCCGTCGCCTCGGATCCTCGCGACCAGCGCCTCCCTCGTGCAGCCATGGCATGCCACAGGCGGCAGCGCCCGTGCCTCCTCCTCCTCAGTTCGGCCTGAACCTCCGTGCCATCTCCGTGACCCATCGCCAACCGCCGCCGTCGGCAACCCTGTGGAGGGCCACCCAGCGTGACCGAGCTGCCCCTGCCTTGTTCGACCACCGGAACCGCGCCAAGTCGCTGCATCTTTGCGTCATACGCTGTAGCCGTGGGCGCATGCAACCCTGGAATCTTTCCCAGCGTCAAGTACCAGGGCACTACGGAAACCTGAATCGTCAAGACCGAAACGACAAGTACCCCTTCGCTTCGCCAATACCGCAAGTTCAAGACCCATGTACCACGAGCGGCAAGTTCAACTCCAAAACGTGAACAACTACTTCCACGATGATGCGACAAGTACCCCGACGATACGCCAAGTACCTCTCGGATCCGACAAGTACCCCGATGACGTGTGTACCACTCATCGACCGACCAAGACCCCGTGGACCCCGAACATCCACGGACATGAACAACTACTCCGATGACGAGATGTACCACTACCATCGAACGTGAACGCCTACTTCCCCTACGCCGTGTACGACTACTTCCTCTACTTCCCTCGACGACCCGTGAACGTCTACTTCCCTCTACGAAACGCGAACCGTCCCGTTTGAACGTTCCGAAGGTATAACCCGAGACGACCGCGATGAGATGCCCTTGCATGTATGAGATGCACGATATGTTTGCACCGTGTCCGAATCATCCTTGCGATGCCCCTCTTTTGCCATGCCACCGTTCCGTGGGAACCCGGTAATCGGGATCACCCCACCATCTTGCATGACTCGCTCACGTCCACACTTCTTTGCACCGGTATCTCCATTAGCTACCAGAACCGATATGTTGCCGTGGCATCATTTTCGGATTCGTTGCCGTGGCACCCCTTTCTTCCACCACGGTGACACAATGCTTCATAACATGCTTTTGTCAACATTTTCATAAAAATTGCATAAACTTGCACATGTCATCCGCATCATGATAACGACATTTAAATGGTTAGAATTGTTGTTTGCATTAATTTGCTTAAATGCCATGCTAAAATGATTTATTTCATAACTAAATAACCGTAGCTCGGATTTAAATAAATTATATATGTAAATGGGGTAGAAAAATGCATAGATTAACATGGTAGCATTACTTTGCATGTTTAACAACTCTAAAATTGTGTTCAGGGCAGATCAGTACCTAATTCATATATATGCATATGAGGATTTTCCGGACTTGTTGTTCGTTGTTCCCGGCCTCATTTAAATTGCTTAAATAGTGTAGTTTTATTATGTTTCACCTCTTGCCACGTTTAACAACATTTAATATTGTTGAGTACCTATTCGGGAGAGAACTAAATAAGTGTTGTGGTGCCATTCAATATGCAACTCGTTGCATATTGAGCTCCACTTAACTTGTAGTGTTGTTTGTGCATATTGCCATGCCATGCATAATTAAACCGGACATGCATCATACTTGATTGTGCATCATGCCATGTTTATGTGATGGTTGTTTACTATGATGTTTGTTTCTTTCCGGTTTGCTTCTCTCGTTAGCTTCGGTTTCGTTCCGGAGTTGTGAGGATTCGTTCGACTACGTCCGTTTGTCTTCTTCATGGACTCGTTCTTCTTCCTTGCGGGATTTCAGGCAAGATGACCATACCCTCGAAATCACTTCTATCTTTGCTTGCTAGATGCTCGCTCTTTTGCTATGCATATGCTACGATGCCTACCACTTGCTATCTCATGCCTCCCATGTTGCCATGTCAAGCCTCTAACCATCCTTTCCTAGCAAACCGTTGTTTGGCTATGTTACCTCTTTGCTCAGCCCCTCTTATAGCGTTGTTAGTTGCAGGTGAAGATGAAGTTTGTTCCTTGTTGGAACATGGAGATGTTGTTCCTTGTTGGAACATGTTTTCTTGTTGGGATATCACAATATATCTTATTTAATTAATGCATCTATATACTTGGTAAAGGGTGGAAGGCTCGGCCTTATGCCTGGTGTTTTGTTCCACTCTTGCCGCCCTAGTTTCCGTCATACCGTGTTATGTTCCCGGATTTTGCGTCCTTACACGGTTGGGTGATTTATGGGACCCCTTGACAGTTCGCTTTGAATAAGACTCCTCCAAAGAAGGCCCAACATTGGTTTTACCATTTGCCACCTAAGCCTTTTTCCCTTGGGTTCTGCAGACTCAAGGGTCATCTTTATTTTAACCCCGGCCAGTTCTCCTCCGAGTGCTGGTCCAAACTAGAGCCACTTGCGGTGCCGCCCCGAGGCAACTTGGGGTATCGTCGGTTGCCGTACGTAGTGTTCATCCGGTGTGCCCTGAGACCGAGATATGTGCAGCTCCTATCAGGATTTGTCGGCACATCCGGGCGGCTTTGCTGGTCTTGTTTTATTGTTGTCGAAATGTCTTGTAGTCCGGGATTCCGAGATCTGATCGGGTCTTCCCGTAGAAGGAATATCCTTCGTTGACCGTGAGAGCTTATAATGGGCTGTTGGGACACCCCGCAGGTATTATCTTTCAAAGCCGTGCCATGGTTATGTGGCAGATGGGAATTTGTTAATGTCCGGTTGTAGAAAACCCAAGTGGATCTCAATTAAAATACACCAATCGCGTGTGTAACTGTGATGGTCTCTTCTCGGCGGAGTCCGGAAGTGAACACGGTGTTGGAGTTATGTTTGACGTAAGTAGTTTCAGGATCACTTTTGATCATAGTTGTTCGACCGTGCTTTGCCTCCTCTTCTCGCTCTCTTTTGCGTATGTTAGCCACCATATATGCTAGTCGCTGTTGCAGCTCCACCTCACTACCCTATCCTACCTTTAAGCTTAAATAGTCTTGATCTCGCGGGTGTGAGATTGCTGAGTCCCGTGACTCACGATACTTCAAAACCAGTTTGCGGTGCCGATGAAACCGTGCAGGTGATGCACCCGGCTCAAGGAGGAGCTTGATGAAGATCTTGTTCATTGTGTTGTTTCGCTTCAGTTGATCAAGAGTGGAGCCCAGTTGGGACGATCGGGGATCCGTGTAGCATTTGGGGTAGTCTTCTTTTATTTTGGTTCCGTAATCGGACCTTGATTGTATCTGTATGATGTAATGTTTTACTCATGTATTGTGTGAAGTGGCGATTGTAAGCCAACAATGTATCTCTTTCCTTATGTATTACATGGGTTGTGTGAAGATTACCTCACTTGCGACATTGCTTTCAATGCGGTTATGCCTCTAAGTCGTGCTTCGACACGTGGGAGATATAGCCGCATCGAGGGCGCTATAAGTTGGTAATCGAGCCTTCCCGACTTAGGAGCCCCTACTTGATTGTTTGTCGGCGTTGTTGAGTCTAGAACGGAAAATGTTTTGAGTCTTAGGATTATATATATCGGAGAGTAGGATTTTTTTACTCCTCGGTCCCTTCGTCGCTCCGGTGAGGTATCCTGACGTAGAGTTTTGACTTTTCTCTTCTCAAATTTCACTAAAAAAATTTTAGGATCACGCTGGTATCTTGGAATCGTTCGATGGTTTTGTGACGAGAACATTGTTCTTGGTGCCTCCCGACATTTAGGGGTTGTGGCGGTGTCCCGGGAGTTGAGCTCCGAGGTGTTGTCGCCACAATTTTATCGCTGCAGCTCGAATACCTGAGTTTTGCCGACATCGAAATCTCTTTTATGCAGCTTGTTGGTGAGATAACCCGATAGCCCAAAGATCGAGGCGAAAAGGGAGTATTGCCATGACTCGTATAACGGATGCTTTTCAAGGTCGAGGTACACGATTTCGAGGATTTCTTGGTTATGTGTTGACGGATGGATACAATTGGATCTAGGTATTGTTAGTTTGGGTGATATATTTTGTGTCCTCTGATCCCCAACACCAGATTGCATAACCGAAAGTTTCGGAGTTTATAGGTGGAATTCTAGTAGCTTACAGGATATTCTTTCCGATGATGTATGATTTGAGATTGGGGTTCAACGTCTAGTGGTCCGCCCATTCACGGTCGATTTACAATGGTCGCGAGACGCCTTAAAGAATCCTTGGCTATGCTGATTCGGGACGCCTTGTTTGTCATTCGTGACGTCCGCTATCGTCAGGTCCGTGGGCCCCACCACGAACACTTTGGGCGTAAATCTCTATCATGTGTTTGTTCCGCTCATTCTTGAAGCCAATCCTTTGTTTTGTTTTGTTTTGTGGTATTCGAGTTGCTTCAATGTCAAGTGTTGATTCCATACCTTATTCTAAGTGGTGTTCTCATATTTCTATGTGGATGCTGATCCTTCTTGTTCATTAAGGCCGTCTTTTCATTCCTTTCCAACCGTGTGCTTCTCTCAATTAAATCCGATCATTCCAACATTCGCAAGATCAATTCTAAGCTTTTTCTCTACGGTGTTCGTTTCATCCGACCCAAGTTGTTTTGTTTTCCCGCCCTCCCACCATTTTTCTTCAAGGACTCAGATTTCTTAATCAAGTATCAATTTTATTGAGTGAAGTTTCTTCATTTTTTTTTCCTTTAGTGTTTTATCCGGTGATTTCTCATGAAGACGCTAAGGAAGCTTCAACCTTATCATTGTTCCATTCTAATTTTCTTCTCCGGTGGACTCAAGTCAAGTTTTTTTTCGGTGTTGATCATATTCCCTTCCTCGTTTCAAATGTTTTCTCATACCGGTGCACCTCATAATCTTTCACTTCTTGTTATTCAATTGTTCTGGAGTGTTGAAGTTATCTCAGAAGATTCGTGTTTCCATTCTTAATCCGTTCAAGCTATTTCGAGGTTGTTATCTCATTCAAGCCATTTAATTCTACCGGTGCAATATCTATTTCAAACAATTGTTCAACGGTGGTTCTTTTGAGTGGGCCCTAACCCACAGGTCTTTTTCCAGGATCTTACCTAACTCTTCTAATTTTCCGGAGTTATTCTCAAATTCTTTGCAAAGTTTGATGTAAGGATGAATTATCATCAGTTAAATGTCGTTCTCCAAGATCTTTCAAATTATTTTCATTGTTGGTTCAACCTTTCAAATTTTCAACCCGGAGTATCTCAACAATTCTTGGTGGTGTTTCTCGTCGTCATTCTCGAATTTTGAAGACCAAAGAAGAGTTTCTTTAATCTTGATCCATTCTCTTCAAGATTCATGGTTCTAGTTTGTTGCCATCCTCTCATAATTATTTTCGATTGTGAGAATCCTTTTAACCCACCCGAGCATTTCAGAGTCTTTTCAGTTTGATTCTCCTGAGCCCATCATCTCGTAATTATTCATTCAAGCGCTCAACTCTTGTTTTTCCAAATCTCACCGTGCATCGTCGAAATATCCTCTAATCAGTTCATGATCTCTTCGCTCTAATGTATCTAAATCCTCTCAAATATCTTCATTCGTTTTCCAATTCTTCCCGTGAATTGTGCCTTTGCTACGCTCATTCTCAATTCTTACGGTGGTTCGCTCAAGATTTCACTTCCTTCTTTATCATATCAATTCATTTGTTGTTTCCAAATCCCACCGGTGGTTCCATCAATACCTTCTCAAGTTTGCGCTATATCTCTATCTGTAATCATTTTTCAACGGGAATAAGTAGTGTGACAAATCCATTGCTTGTCATCAATTTAATTGGTGAAGGATCAGCATAATGTAATTCTTATTCTTGTTTCATCGAGTAAATTCAATTCCTTATTCGGAGGATCGCCAAAATTGTGATTTCATTTGTTCATCTTTCTTTCCGGAGTTCCAAGTTTTCTCGGCTATATCATTTCAAAGCTTCATCTTATCACTGCAAGGCTTCACCTTGTGTTTTCAACTTCTCTTTCTTTTATCATCCTTTTCTTACCGGAGTTCTTCATGGAGGCTCTACATGATGGTTCGTCAAGGATTCTTTTCATTCTTCAATTGTTCATCAAGATTTCTCTCGGAGTTAAGATCCGCTGCCATACTTCAAAATAAACATGGTTCCAACACATGTTTTGTTTTGAGGAGTTCAAGTATTCTTCATCTTGCATTCCGAAGTGCAATCCTTTCTACCTTATCTCATGAGATGGTGTTATGTCATTCTTGACAATTTCTTCATGCTTCATGATTCACATGTTGTCAAGAACGAGGTAATTTTAAATCCATCAATCTCTTCGTTGGAGTTATCTTGGTATAGATTTCACCTAAAGCCTTCCCTAAGGAATGTTGATATTGTGGTGCTTATCAATGACCCAAGTTCTTCATTTGTCCTCTCGGTGAAAGAAGATTTTCATCTTCTTGTTGATCTTATTCCAATCAATTGTTTCCGTTGGTGGCAGAAACTCACCTCATAATTTTGAGATGTTTGCCATAAGCCCACAACAAGTTTGTTCTTTTCGTTGTTGGTTTTCCAACAACTCCGTTCTAGCCTTCCTCGTAAGGATGTTTCTTTCAAACTCATTTGTGGTAGAAGTTGGCATTTTCTTCTCCATCCCTTTATCCCAAAGAATCTATCTTCTATTCTTCCGTTCGGAGGCATTGTGATGTTGTGCTCTTCAATCATCATCTTGTTTTGTCAGATCATGTTCTTTTCTTGCATTATCCATTTAACCGAGTGTTGTGTCATCTCTTCAAATTCTTTTCATTTTATCAAGTTTTCCTTCTTCTTTTTAGTCGGAGTGCTGCCCAAATTTTATCAATCTTATTCCTAGTCTATCTAGTTTTAACCGGAGTGGTTTCAATATCTATCTTATCACTAAACCTCTTGGTTCTCGTCAGATCCCTTGTTCCTCTTTTCTAACAGAGTGTTTTCAACTTTGTTCATCTTCGTTGTTTTCTTTCTTTCAAGTTTTAAACCTCTCGAGGTTCTTTGGTTTCATTCGTTTGTCAAAGAAGCAACTTTGTTTTACCTCTTCCTCTTCCGTTTTTCTCCGGTGCCATCCTAGATCTCGGGACGAGATCCTCTCGTAGTGGTGGAGTGTTGTGACGCCCCAAGACCGGAGCTTCAGTTGCCTTCCAGGGTTTCCGAGTTTTGCCATGTGATTTGTTTTGTTTGAGCATTCATCAAGTCATCTCTTGCATTGCATCATCTCATCATGCCATTTAATTTTTAAAAACTCAACTAAATAAAATCGTATGGATCTTCGGTCCATTTAAACCGAGGGATTCACATGGTGACTTCTCTTTATAACATATCCTCCCAATATTAGGGAGCTATATTAAAAATATTCCATTGTTTTGGAATCGCCATAACCCACTTGCAAAATAAATCCCATGCCTTTTCTGCTCCGAGTTGACCTCAAAACCTTGCCAATATTATTTCATCATTTTTCGGAGTTCCACCAAAAATCCTCGGGCCATTTTTGTTAAATTCCTCATATTTTTGTGAGTCCGGGAAAATAATCCCCATGTCCAACTTCTTCCTCTAACCTCTCTTTCTTTTCTTTCTTAATCTTCGTTTCCTTTCTTTTCTCTTTTCTTTTTTTAGTGAGAGAGAGCCACCAGCCCAGTGCCAGCCTCCCTCACACCCCACCATCTTGCTCCCAACCTCCCTTGAGGCCCAGCCGGCCCGGCCTTTCTCCTCCACCAGCCGGCCTAGCCTCCCGAGGCCCAAGGCCCACCTAAAGCCCCTTCTAACCCTAGCCGACCCTCCACTGATCTCTCCCTCGTCCTCCCTCCAACGCCAGACCAAGATCCCTCTCGATCCCCATCTCCTCGATCTCTCCCTCGTCGCCCCCATCTGCCTCGATCCCCTCGCCGCGCCTCTTCTCCTCTCGGCCCCACTTGTCTCATATCCGCCGAGTCCCACGGCCTTCTCCTCTGCCTGTCCCCTCGGCCGATCAAGGCTAAGCAGCACCCCGAGGCCGAGCAGCTCCTCCGTGCTAATCCTCCAGCCAGACCGCCCGCTCCTTCTCCCTGCCTTCCTCTTCGCTTCTCCCTCTCGACCTCTTCCTCATCTCACCTCTCTCGTTCTCTTCACAGGAACCGGCGCCATGGATGCCCATGCTCTGCTCCGAGTCAACCGCGCCGCCACGCCTGCTTTGACCCGATCCGCCGAGATCGACCCCGCCCCTCGGATCCTCGCGACCCCAGCGCCTCCCTCGGCAGCCATGGCCGCCACAGGGCGGCAGCGCCTGCCTCCTCCTCCTCGATTCGGCTGAACCTCCAGGCCATCTCCGGTGACCCATCGCTAACCGCCATTGCCGGCGACCTCAGGGAGGGCCACCCACAAGCGGACCGAAGCTGCCTCGCTTTGTTCGACCACGGAACCGCGCCAGTCGCTGCATCTTTGCGTCTCATATTGTGTAGCCGTGGACGCATGCAACCCCGAATCTTTCCTGCCGCCAAGTACCGTGGCACTACGGAAACCTGAATCGTCAAGACCGAAACGACAAGTACCCCTTCGCTTTCATCAATACCGCAAGTTCGGAAGACCCATGTACCACGAGCGGCAAGTTCAACTCCAAAAGCGTGAACAACTACTTCCACGATGATGCGACAAGTACCCGACGATCGCCAAGTACCTCTCGGATCCGGCTAAGTACCCGATGACGTGTGTACCACTCATCGACCGACCAAGACCCCGTGGACCCCGAACATCCACGGGACATGAACAACTACTTCGATGACGAGATGTACCACTACCATCGAACGTGAACGCCACTTCCCCACGCCTGTACGACTACTTCCTCTACTTCCTCGACGACCCGTGAACGCTACTTCCCTACGAACGCCAACCGTCCCGCTTGAACGCTCCGAAGGTATAACCCGAGACGACCGCGATGAGATGCCCTTGCATGTATGAGATGCACGATATGTTTGCACCGTGTCCGAATCATCCTTGCGATGCCCTCTTTGCCATGCCACCGCCCGTGGGAACCCGTAATCGGATCACCCCACCATCTTGCATGACTCGCCACGCCCACACTTCTTTGCACCGGTATTCCATTAGCTACCGGAACCGATATGTTGCCGTGGCATCATTTTCGGATTCGCTGTCGTGGCACCCTTTCTTCCACCACGGTGACACAATGCTTCATAACATGCTTTTGTCAACATTTTCATAAAAATTGCATAAACTTGCACATGTCATCCGTGATCATGATAACGACATTTAAATGGTTAGAATTGTTGTTTGCATTAATTTGCTTAAATGCCATGCTAAAATGATTTATTTCATAACTAAATAACCGTAGCTCGATTTAAATAAATTATATATGTAAATGGGGTAGAAAATGCATAGATTAACATGGTAGCATTACTTTGCATGTTTAACAACTCTAAAATTGT